>VZTZ01015539.1:103378-155094 GCA_013400955.1 Drymodes brunneopygia | reverse complement strand
GGCACTGCTGACTCAGATTCAACTTTCTGTCAACCAGGACCTCCAGGTCCCTTTCCGTGGCACTGCTTCCCAGCATCTCATTTCCCAGTCTGTTTGTACATCCAGGATTACCCTGTCCCAGATGCAGAATCCAACACTTGTCCCTTTTTAACTTCATTTGGTTGGCAATTGCCTAGCTTTCTAATTTGTCAAAGTCTCTCTGCAGGGCCTCTCTGCCCTTGAGGGAGTCAACAGCTCCTCCCAATTTAGTGTTATTGGCAAACTTAGTATTCCTTCGAGTCCTGTGTCTGAGTTGTTAATGAAGATGTTGAAGAGCTTTTTATTAGTTTGACTTTACATGTATATATATATATAGCTAAGGCTTCTTATTTTTCATTATCAAGTTCTTATTAATAGATTCCCACATGATTTCTTACCTTTGTTATAAAATGATTACCAAGAAAGTAACTAAAATATCTGACATAATTTTAGCAGAAAATGCCTTACATTTTAATTACAAAAAGAAGTCTTTTTGAGATGCATTAGACAGCTACTGATAGAGTTGTCATTTCAAAAGCAGTTACAAGAGAAATGTATTTCTCTCCTTGAACATAAACATTCCCGTTCACGTATCTAAATACTGGATACTGTAGTACAAACACTCAGGTACATGTATGTTCAATACTGTACATAGCTGCTTAGATCCTGAGGTTTTCATCATAGTACTCCTCAGTCCCCTTACAGTTGCTTGAAGGTGTTTTCTTCTGAGTGGTTCACCATATTCCTGAATTCCTAGTTTCAACTTATACCAGTAAAGCAAGAATGTGCATGTGTGTTTCTGAAAAGCTTTCCATTTTCTTGATGCCTTGGGAAAGAATTAGGTATTATGAAGGATGACTCATTATTGGCTGTCTTTGCTCCTGTGAATACTCCTGAGGCTGGACAGAATCCTGTAAGACTTACAGGGTCTCTTATCCATGAATGAATGATTTGCTTTGGCTGTGTATTATTCCTCTTTAAGGTGGTCTTTGTCCCTTCTTTTGCTGTTAGTGAAACATTCAGAATTCAGATATTCACCGTCCAATAAAAGTCTCTTTGGGGGAAAAGCTCTATTAAGTCAAAAATGCTGCTTGTAGAATCACTGTTGCACTGGAATATAACCATTCAGCAAGAATGCCTCTGATGCCTGTAATAGCTTTTCACACCTTATTTGTTACCAGGTATCTGAGGCAGAACACATGTCTAAACATAAACACTATTTAATTTTAAAATGCAATTTTAAAATGGTCTGAGAACAGATAACACTCATTTGTCACTTCAGATATATGTAAAGAGGCTTCTGCCTTTTAAATTCACCTAGGAAATGTTTTTTATAATGAGGAGTTGAAAAATATTTGAATGGAGGTCTTTAGAATTTGAATACTTTGTAACTTGAGGGGAATGGTTAGCATGGCAATTATTCAATGGAATAGGATTCTTTGTCCTTTCCTCAACTGATTTGCTTCACTCCAGCAAACTAGCTTGAACATTGGTAAGTCTCTGTGGCTGTGCTGTGGGCAAGAGCAGTTGAGGTGCAGACAACCTGCTCATTTGGCTGTAGGGAACTGCAGCTTCTGACAGAGACATGGTAGCAGATAGCTAGATGCATTGACTTGAGCTGCTTACACTGTGGTTTCGGTAAGTCCAAGCTCTCTGTTTTCCGGAGTTGTTGATTGAAGACATTGCTCACTGAAAGTGAATGTTATGAATTGGCTGTTTTTTCTACTCATATTTTTGGAAATGTACAAGCTTATGAAAGAACAGTAAAGTCATTTCCTTAAGGCTTGGAACTCTGCTTAGTTCCAAGTTACTCTTTTAGAGTATTTAGTGGATTTTGATGTTCCCTTTAAAAGAGCAACTGATCTGTATAGATACTGTGTAATCTAGTATAGGAAGTAGCTTTATAAAAAGCTTTCCATGAAAACATTAGCTTTTGTGATTTGTAATGAAAGGTGGCATAGAGGTCACCACTTTACAGTTACCCATTATGAATAAATCTTTTCTATCCAGAAGAAAAATACTGTATTTGTGTCAAAATGCAGCATTATTCTGGAGAGCTAGCTGCATGCTCTTAATTACTGTTGGTACCAGTAGTCAATAAATATGTAATTGTATTTTCTCTTGTGCTGAGTGTGCTGTCTTTAAGGACCTTGGATCTCATGCTAAGAAAGTGAATAGAGGGAGATGTCATATGCTTTGTGGCTTCTGAGAAAGCTATTCTTATTTTCCTTCCACTGATGCCTTAAATTATCAATATTTAGATTATTGAACTCAGTAATGTAAAAATCTCTAATCTTGTTTTTGTAGAGTGAGAAGCTTCTCCTGTATGATACGGTGCAAAGTGAACTGGAAGAGAAAATTAGAAGACTTGAAGAAGACAGACATAGCATTGACATTACCTCAGGTAGATGGAAATTCAGTTTGGGTTTTTTGTATTTGTTTTTAATCTGCTGCTGCCTACTCATTAGTTGACTGTACACATAGTATGTCTGGTGAATCTTAAGTTGTCTGCTAGAATGCTGTTCAGCTGTTGACTTTGGCACGGGGTTGAATTTAAACTTCAGCTTTGGTTCAATAGCTGTCAGCATCCCTTGTGTATTGAGAGCATTAATGTATGCCTACATAATCTTGTAACACCATCATTGTGTTAAGAAACAGCATCTCACCAGAAAATGTTACTTTTCATTTTCGAACAATGTTTTCTGCTATAAAAAGAGCTAAACATGTGAATGCTTCTGATTCACAGCATGCTCTTATTATGTCTTTTCAGAATTATGGAATGATGAGCTCCAGTCCAGGAAGAAAAGGAAGGATCCATTTAGCCCAGATAAGAAGAAACCTGTTGTTGTATCAGATATCCTTTTACTGAAATCATTGTTCTTTCTAGCAGTGTTTGCAGATTTATAGCTAATTTTACTACATGTGTTATTAATATCAAGTTGAAGTGATAATGCATTATCAAAACTGATATTTGCATGGCAGATATTATTCAGATCAGAGAAAACCTGTTGACACATCCCATCATGAAAATTGAAATTAAGATTCTCTTACCTAGCTACACATTTTATGTAGTAAATGTTTCTAAAAGTTGATTTTTCTAACTCTTAAAAAAAAGCCAGAGTTACAAGACAAAAGCAGAATCAAGTTAGGCTGCTTGAACTTCACCAACTGACCATAGAAATAGCATTGGATTCTGTGAATTATAAGCTACCTTGCCATTTTAGAGTATATTCCAAACCAAAAATACTAATACACTATTAGGTATAAAATCCCAGCAATTTCAGGCAGTTTATAAAGCTGAAAATCCTTTCAGTTGTAAAGTAAATGAATTTGTTCTTTTTGATTGTAGTTTAGAAGTAGTTGTGAACTTGTCAAATATGTGTAAAGCAAATACCTAGAAATTTTACATGGCTTTTGATTTGTAATTTTTTGCTGTTTAGAGAAAAACAAAGTTGAAAGTGGTTTAAGATTTTAAAAATTTCAAATGGAATTTTAAATTGAAGCTTGCTCTCCATTTTAGGAGGAGATTTTTTTTTTAAACATCCCTAGCACCCTTTTCTAAACTTGTTTTTCAGAGTTGAAATGGGGAGAAACAAATTAAAAAGTGAAAGCTATTGTAATTGAATAGCCGTACTGTATGGAAATTTGATTTGAAGTCCATGTATTGTTCTAATACATATTTTTTACTTTGCAGTTGATAGTTTAAGAAAGGGGGCTTTCCTTTCTACCTCCTGTTTTTTGGTATTTGATACTCAAATATGTGGTGCTGACCATACTTTTCTCTTGAAGATGTATTATGTGGAATACTGTAAAAATAGTTATTTTATTTAAGCTGGTACTAGTGTAGGTGCTGTTTTGCAGTGGTACATTGAAATTGCAATGAATTTTAATTGTAATTTGAATCATTGCAAATAGAATAATTTTTCAACTGTTAGGGATGGAATGGTTGTATCTCAGCTCTTTATCCCATCCTTTTGTTGAACTCTGTAGTCTGAATATCTACTTACTATTATTACCTCTTTTAATGATTCTTAAAGTGTACTTCTAGGTTGCATCATTCAAAGATGGATGTGTTTGTGCTGAGCTTTTACTTCCTTTTGGTTCACTTTGTGTGAAAGATTGGCAGAACAGAGCTATTTATATCTTTCTACAAACATTAGAGTATTTTTATTATTTCTGTTTAAAAGAGTTTTCCCTAACATTTCCACGCCCTTATATAGTTTATATGTTACAAGACCTTGATATCCTTGAAGACTGGACAACAATAAGGAAGGTAAGATGAAAGGATGAAAGCCACTGACTGTCAATTTAGTTGGGTTCATGTCTAGTCCTTTTGCTACTTAAAAATATGTAACCGGATTTCTTCCATGATCAAAACACTAAATAGATTTTTATTTCTTCATTAGTCAGTTAATCTGTGTTATTGCCATTTCTTCTGATTCTACCCAAATCATACAGAGGAATCCATTAAAGGGGTGCAAGAGAATATCTCTAAAATGGGGAATCCCTAATTTTCTGTGAAAAAGCGAGCCTAAAGCCTGTGTTAAGTGGATCTGCTTTCTCATAGTCTAGCCTAGTTGGATAGAAACTATAATAGGAGAGTCTGATAGGATTTTGCTTTATATGAAGGTATTTAAAAATATATCTCATATGATGTGCTTTCATATAGTAAGTTTTTTATTTTAAGATTTCTGTGCTGTGCCCTCTCTTTATACTTTTTTAAATAAAATGAGAAGCTGTGTTTTTTTCAGATTACAAGAGAATCATAGGAAGAGAAATTTGCTTGGTCAGTTGATGTATTTGAAAAAAAAAATCCAGCTTTTAATTGCATAATGCCTTTTTTAGATCTTTTTAAGACTGTTGAAGGATCTTGTTGTAATGAAGTGCTGTCCTTGCCTTCCACCTGCAGTCAGAAGGCTCCCCCTAGTATCCTGGTGCATCTCAGCTTATGGAATAGCCAACCACTTAGGTGAATTCAAAAACTTGGTGGGGTATTGGCTCTGAGCCAGTTTCTATCCTGTTTTTTTTTCCCTCTAACTATTTCTTAAACAAGAAGTAAAATGTGACCTTTATGTAAGAACTTATCTGGCTTTTCTATCACGTCAGAGAAACAGACACAAAATATCTTTCCCTCTAGTTCTTTTCTGTAGTTTTACAGAATTTTAAACAATAGCAACAAACCCATGGTCTACTAGGGATTTTGCCTTTTCTGGAAATAATTTTAAAAAACCCAAAAAGCGAACAGACAAATGAACCCATAAAACTCTTGAGTGCTTTTTTTTTTTCCCCAAGTCTGTGTGTGGTCTGGAGTTGGCATGAAGTAACATTTGTGAGCTTACAACATATAAATTAAAAGACTAGATTGTTCATACAGCGTTTTGTTTTTCAGAATGAGTTCTTGTAATTTTGTATTTTCTTGACAGAATTACATAAGAGCAATTTTGAGGATTTAATTTCAGAAAAACTTCAGAGTTATTGAAATCAATAATGAAGGTGATTTTTTTCACCCTCAAATGCTTTTTTATTTAGCTACCAAGTCACCATTGAACACATTTTTATTTTAGAATTGTCATTGTGTTTTTTGCATGGAAGTGCAAGTATATACTTGCATATAAAAGCAAATACCACTGCACGTTACTTCACAACTAAAGCTGGCAGTTAAGAAAAAATGACTGTGCCTGCTGACTAACTTTAATGTTCTTTTTTGTTTCAAGGCAATGGCTACGCTGGGGCCACACAGGGTAAAGCCAGAACGTAAGTAAACATGGTCTAGTTTCACAAGACAGAGCTTACTGTGTGCAGGGATGCAAGCTGCATCCAGGCAGGTTGTATTTATTATAGTACTGGTATAGTGATGGAGGATGGTGTGAAGCAGCTGGAAGATGTGGCTTTTGTCTTTCCTCTCTCTCAGGTGCTGATACCTGTAGCTTGTTTGCTCTTGTTTCTGTTGACACAAATTCTAGAAAATTATCAACAAAAGCACAGGCATCTAACAGTGGTTTAGAGCAATTCATATTAGGAAGTTATGCCAAGATTAAGCCGAAAACTGAAAGCATCTGGACCTTACAGGTGCATTTCAAAGGATGCTCACATTGACTGCAAGCTACAACCCTGAAAAAGCAGACCTGTGGGAAAGGAGTGGTATTCATATTTGGCACTGAAGTGAGAAGCATGTTCATGCTAAGTAAAATCACATATTTAGAGGTGAGGAGGAAAAGGGACAGTAGGCTTATAGCTTCTATTTGAAAATGAAAATACAACATTTAATTATCTGACTGGAAATAAAAAGGTATATTGCTTCCAATTTTCATGCAATTATTAAGAGACAGACTACTGTTGGAAAAAATTGTATTCTGTGTAAATAACTTGATGAAAGAGTATTTAACCACCTAACTGATTTCTGTGAAGTCAATATTAAATCACTTTTTTTACTTAATTTAGCGCCTGTCAAATTAGAAAAGCATCTACACAGTGCTAGATCTGAAGAAGGAAGACTCTATTATGACGGCGAGTGGTATGGACGAGGGCAGACAATATGCATTGATAAGAAAGACGAATGTCCTACGAGGTAAAGATTGTTCAGTTTCTGCAGCTCTGTACATTCATGTTAAGCAATAACTAGGATGATGGCATTGAAGGGTAAAGCCCATGTGGAAATACTGCCACCTCAGTAACATTTACTAGTTCACCTTGGAAGACAAGCATTACCAAAGACAGATGAGTGCTGACTTGTCAAAGAGGCTGGTAAAGGTTGGAATTCACTGAACCTTTGTCAGGTTAGGATCTTACTAACAATTTAAGCTGTTACTAGTTTCTGATAGCCTTTGAGTAATTTTTTTTTCTAGTACCTTGAGGAGTTTGTCGATTTGAGAAATTGATCTGTTGGCCCACCCAAAAATACTTAATTATGGAAAAACACTTTATACTGTTGAAGATAAGCCTTGTTTTCCATTGATTAGTGCTCTGAAAGAAAAGAGTTGGAACTTTTTTATGGTATTTTCTTCTCTTAAGAAAGGTTCTACCTTGAAACATTCTAAATGTTAGAGTGCAAATTTGGTTGAACATTTAAGATCTATAAATGTATTTTCTCTGTATAGATGATATTTTTAAATTTCAGAAGTCTGAGTGTATTTAAAATTAAATGTATATCTCACCTTTTACTGAATGGGGCAAATAAGTCTAAGCCCAGTGTTGATTAAATGTGCACATGTACTCAGGAAAACTGACTTTAATTTCACATATCAGTAGTTTACTGTAGAACTGGCTGTTTCTCTTTTGCTTGTGTATGGTGAAGAGGAACAAATTTTGGTGATTTTGCTCTTTGTTCAGAGCTGAAACAGGAAGGTGTTTTACTAATCTACAGATTGTGTCTGAAATTTAAAAAACTCTGAATTAATTTAGCAGAACATAGCAGTTGTACGGGGCCAAGTAAAGATCTTGGTATCCAGTGTCTGACAAAAGCCAAAAGCTGATGCTTAACAAGGCAAGCATGCAGTGGAGCTTTCCTGGGCTTTCAAGACCCCAGCAACTTCTAAGGCTAGAGGGAGCTGTCACACTCAGTATGCAATAGATCTTTATTTTATTAACTGTTTTAATCTTTGGTTTTGTGCTTTCTGTTTTCCCCATCAATCTACTTGAAATGATATTTTTCCTGTGGGGTATGGAGAGGGAGTTTTGTTCACTATTTGTGTTAAAGGTTACCACAAGGGCCATAAATGTGGGGCTCATTTAACAGTGAATCAGTAAATCAGTTTTCAATTTATTTCTTATGGTCTTGGTATAATGAGTTAATTACATTTTGTGCTTTAAATCGTTGTTCAGGTTGTTCAACTTTTTTCTTCATATTCATGTAATTTCAAGGCTTTTCTTGTTTTTTTTACTGTGGGTAGTTTTTGTTGTGTTTTCTCTGTGTGAAATTTTTCTTTTAAACAATTAAAGTATTTGTACCTGTTAGGGTTTTCTTGTAAGAGAATAAAATAGATGGCTGAAACATTAGCTACCTTCACTAAAGACATGCAGTTGCCAAGCAATTCTGTTAAAACTATACTTAGAGTGGTACTAGTATCTTCTGGGCAACTAATGCATATTTTCATTTACTGTGTGGAAATACAGCTGCAGTTTTGAGGTTATTTTTAGCTTATATGCTTTCTAAATTCTTCTTGTTTTTCTACCCCTGATCCTTCTTCCCTCATTTTCTGTAGTGCCATAATTACAACAATTAACCATGATGAAGTTTGGTTTAAGAGACCGGATGGAAGCAAGTCAAAGCTCTACATTTCTCAGCTACAGAAAGGAAGATATTCAATAAAGCATAACCACAACTGACCGTTGCTCACTGGATATGAAACAAGTGGTATTGCCATACGTGATGTGCCATGAGGTGAAAATTGTATTTAATAGTGTTTTGTATTCCTTATATATTTACAGCAGTATCTAATGTGTGTTGGTCGTGCTGTATGTAAACTTCATATGGACGGCCTTCAGAAATCTGAGGAGGGTAAATCCTTTTAACAGACATTTGGCCTCTAAATTGGGTCCAGTACCTAAGATATGAAGTGTGCTCCTCAAGTATAATGCTTCAAAACATACTATATTTGTAAAATGAAAAAATAAAAATTCTTTTTCCATTGGTGACCAGTTGGTGTGAAAAAAATGATTACCAGCAACTCACTTTATTTTCATGCCTCTCTTGTGGATGTAAATTTAGCCTGCTCAGCTGTTGCTTTTGAATAGATTGTAACATGCATAAACATTCTTTTATCCAAAGTGTACTGATTTATTAAAATTATTGTCCTCAGCAGCTCTGCTAGTACTGACTGTGTTATATTTTGTAAGGTTTCCTGTATCGCTTGTAATGAGACAAAGCCAATATTTTGAACTATGTTTTTGAAGAGCACTTTCCTAGTGTCGGACCCTATTCTATAGCAGACAAATCATTGGTGATGTTTTTTCTTGATTGCCAGCAAAATTTCTGTGTAAGGTAGACAGTGTTGCTCCAGCCTGTGTTCTATGTAGCCCACAAAGAGCGACTGCGGGGATGGTTACATAAAT
This sequence comes from Drymodes brunneopygia, assembly GCA_013400955.1. Taxonomy (NCBI): domain Eukaryota; kingdom Metazoa; phylum Chordata; class Aves; order Passeriformes; family Petroicidae; genus Drymodes; species Drymodes brunneopygia. The sequence goes on along the minus strand of VZTZ01015539.1, from coordinate 146,025 downwards.
GCTGTTGCATGGCCTGCATGTTTGGTCCACAGCTGTATGAAATACAATGAATTTTTGTTGGAAAAGGAATGTATTTCCCCAGAAGTCATATCTGGGAGAATTTACGCTGAGTTTTTCACCAAACACTATTTTCAAATCTTCTGTACCCCATTTCATGTTGTTCTACACCGGAAGTATTTCATACAGCTTAGGAAGCTGAATGTCTTTTAAAGTCTTGCTCTTTTAGTCACAGAGAAAAGTCCTAAATCCCTGATGTTACTGTGATGTGCTTCGAGCATCTAGAATGATAGATGGGATTGTTGAAGAATTGTTAACGCGTTGGTTATGTGCACTTTAATCTCCACTTATGAGTCTTCTTGGAGAAAATGAAGCATCCATTTGCTTTAAATGATCGCAGCAAATAAACATTTTTATTGTAACATATAAATTAATTGTCTCTTCTAGTGCAGAGTGGTAAGTACTTTCCAAATGCCAAATCAGTTTCTGCTGAGTGATGCTTTTCTACAATTGTATGACATTATAAATCAAATGTACATAAAGTATCAATTGATATGTTGGCTTTTAACAATATGAACTGTATGTATACAGTTGTTTGATAAACTTTTTGTAATTAAATATTTGCATTTTTTAACTTGGTATATAAATAAATGATCTGTGGTAGTGGACATCTTCCACGTGGTTTCGCTCTTTGATTTTCTAGTCTTGTTGAATTTGTTGATCTACCAAATGGCAAAGGGAAATATTTTTAAATAATCAGAAGGCCTGAAGCTTTTTAAAAAACTTTTGACTTGCAGTTTTTTCTTTTGTTTTTGAGAGTTTGTATATATAGATTTTGCTTGTTTTTACAAACTTTTAGAGAATATTTTGTGGAAGCTTTATTCTGTGACATTTATAAATCAAACATAAGCACTGTTAAGAATCTCATAGCTTTTGACATGCTTGAAATCATTTGTATTTAGGCCATGCTGAGCACTCTAAACTGTTGTAGTGATTAATCCCTTTCCTTTTTCCTCTTCCATATTTTTCATCTCTCTAGCTACAATTGATTATTCCTACAGCTTTTTCTGATCTGATGTTGTACAAAGCAGAACTTTGCTTCATACAGCCCTGCAGTTTGGACTGACACTTCTCTATCAATAGTTGTTTCAGAGAAGATGCAGTTTGGTTTTTGCTGAACACACAGAGCAAACTGATCTGCCCATCTTTCCCTCAATGAAGTATCTGGTATATTCAGTTGGAATGCAATTGATTTAACCTGACAATACTTACCGTGTAAGTATCATGTGAACTTTAGCTTAGGTATTTCATGATAATCAAGTCTTAAACTTTCCAAATGCATTTGAATTTTGGCACTTTGTCGTAGTGTGTTTGTTTTTAAACTATAAAACGGACTATTTATAGTCCATGACCATCTTGCTCTGTATTCGTAAGCCGAGGCCTGTGTAAGTAGCTCACCACCCCCATCCAGTGGTAAGAGATGATTTACTACTGAAATTTTCACTCATTTTGAAAACCTATACTGTCTTGAATAGGTTCAATTTGTTCTGTGTGAGGTTTTGTTTGTTTTTGTTTATGTTTTTTTTTTCTTTTAAGGAGAAGAAAAATAGGCTTAGACTTTGGTCAAAAGAGAGATGTTCTAATAAAGCTTCCCATCTCCTGGAGAAATTCTTCAATTATTACTGTGGGAAAGAACAGCCTTTGTTTCCCCCCGCTCCCCGCTTTTCTTAGAGGACAAGGGAGAGAGGTAAGGAGAAAGAAACTATGTGTCCAATAGGCTTTGTGTTTAAATAGCTAAAATCTTCAGTGCTTTAATCCATTTGAGGCTTTGAGCAACCTGGTCTAGTGGAAGGTGACCCTACCCACGGCAGAGGGGATGGAACTTGGGTGATCTTTAAGGTCCCTTTCAACTCAAACCTTTCTATCCATCTGTGATAAAAGATTAACAGATGATAGCCATGTCCAAACAGCCTTTTACATGTGGCAAAGTAAGCTTTATTCTGAGAGCACATGATCATTCCTAAGGAAGTTATTTACTAAGCTGTTCACAGGCAGGGGCATGGTTGCTGCTGGTATTAAGACCAGGTAGTCAATATGTGACCTATGGAACAGAACTTGCAGTCTATCATTGAAGCAAAAGCACAGCATGTATTCAGTAAACCTGACATCTGGAAATTCCAGCCTAAATGTCCTTGTATGGCATTAAGTATGCTTTTGTTTCTCTACATGGAAAATGGTCTTGATGGATCAGATGTGACTTCTACCGTTTATGATCCATTACTGTTTTTTTCTGGAACTACCAGCCTGGAAAGCTGAAAATTGATGTTTTGAGCTGATTCCTGTTTCAGTGTGCTGGCAGTCCTGCAGATGTCACTTCTAGAAATTTAACTTTCCCAGATGTTGCATGGAGGGTTTGAAGGCTGAAGATAATCTGACAGATTCACTAGCAGGCAGAGTACCTGAGGTTAGGTGTGATGCTGAATGCAGTGTTGAAAGGAAGAAATTCCTACTGCAGTATAAAGATTGGATGAGTAAATTGAATAAATGAAGAGATGAAGTGTGTGTTAAGCACTAGCATTTAAAAAAATTGGTAAGATGAGTAATTTAGCCCTAGTTACTCTAGGCACTGACTGAGACTACATCAATTTCTGATAGGAGAAAATACTGTAGGATTTTGTAAGGTAGAATTGTTTCAGATGGTAATGGGTTCAAAAAAAGGCCTTATAGGTAAAGTTTATGTTTGATATTTATAAGCTTTACAAGTGTAAATGTTGCTCTTTCAGTTTGGTTTCTCTGTATGAAAGAATATGAATGTATAGGACTCAGGCCATTTAGTAAGGCAGTAATCTCCAAATTTTCCTAGAGGAGGTATTTTAACCACAGACATGATATTTTTTTGTCAGATTTGACTTGCTAGATTTTAAAAAAAAATCTGGCTTAAATTTTAGAACATAGTAATTTCTTTGAAAAATAGAAGAATACAGAAAGAACACTGTTCAGGAGGTGCTTAGCAGCCGTAGAACTTGTGTCTATTATTACGGTGTCAGAAGGAAAATCTTCAGACATCACCACTGCCTTCACTAATAGAAGCAAACTGGAATAGGACAACAGAAATTAAAATAATCTGCATTATTTCATTAAACAGGGCAACATTAGTGGGTTCTCTTTTTCCTGTAAGTAAAATAAATCTGAATCAATTGGCCAGAATTGAAACATCAAATTTGCTTTCCCTTCATCCCCCTGCTCCCATGCTCTGGAGCCTGCCTGCAGGTGGCAGTAAATTTATGCTGAAGTTACTTAATGGTAGTTTTGAATTTTCTGTCTAGATCCTGTTAGATTTTTTTTTCATGGTTTCTCTTAGTTATAGCAGAACTACAACTGGTTTTAATCCTAATGCATACTAATTAAGGGATATTTGGAAAGAACAATACTTGGGGTTCTAAAGGAGGATTATCTTTTGCTACTATACTGTGAAAGCAAATTGCTATGTAAAGGCTTAGGAAGGAACAGAAATGGATTAGATTCTGTCTAGTTGCCATAGAAACAAAATATGTAATTAAACAAAATGAAATATATCTCTTACACTGATTAAATTGCTTAGGAAAGGTGGGACAATGGAATAAGTGTTTTAACCTGCAACACCAAACCCAGAAATAAACTAGAGGGTTCAGGTTTATTTTTCTAATGCAATTTCACTTGCTGCACTTTTTGTGCTTGGTTAACTAAAACCAAAAATGTTTTGCTTCCTAGGGTGAATCTATAAAAAGAAATGTCAATAATAATCAACAATAAGTAATGCAATGCAAATCTACATCAATACTGTTGCAGATTAATAACATTAATATTCTGTGATACTAATAATAGAATTAAATTAATCTTAAGCACATACCTTTATTGGAAAAAAAACAGTATGAACACTGTAATTACACTTTTTAAAATAATTTTTAACAGATGATTTCAATGTTTCTTATTCTGTAAGATTATGCAAACCCTTGCATAATCATACCCTTGCTCTATAGCTAATAAAGACAATTTCTTAACAAAAAATGTGTGTCGAAAGAACTTCCTTTTAACCAAATAGGAAGTGCTGCGGGTTTAGGATATTTCAGAGCCCGCAGTTAATGCATGATGCCAGGAGAGGGCACTTGGAGGTTTCTCTTGAAACGCCATTTACTTTTAAAAGTTTAACTCGAGTTCTCAGACTTTTCTTTCTCATTCTTCTGCCACAAAATTTCACTACTTAAAGTTCAGAAATGTAGCAGTGATTGTTACTTGTCTTTGTTACCTTAACTCTGAAGGTGACTACATTGTTATTTATAAGCTGAGGAGGCTTATTGCCATGGTAAGATCTCTTATTTAGCACATCTAAGTGTGTGGCCCTGGGAGGTGGATAGAATTGGTTGGCTTTGTATTTCACACTACCAATACCACCCTTCAAATAAAAATAGAGAATTGTAGTATATGATCCTTACCTTTATTGGTCAGAGTAAAGGAAAAGAAGGAAAAGTAAAAGAAATCCTGCACTCAGTTCAATGTATGACTTGAAGTTCAGGTGATTATGCCAAAACATGGCTAAAATATCAAAATCTACCTTATACAGACATTGTTGACCTTGGAAGTACTTTATCTGTGTCTGCATTTGCTTGCCAGGCTTCTTTGTGGAATGAATAATTTCTTAGAATCCTGCTGAGGACATAGCAACCTTGATTTAACACACCTATTCCCAGGGCTCTGCACTTGGGGTGGAAACAAACAGGAGGAAACACTGAACACATGCAGAGCCAGCTCTGGTGCAGAGGCAAAGGGGTCCAAAATCCCTCCCAACTCAAAACCAAAAGGGAAATAGAGAAAGGGAGAAAAAGACTGAATTCTTAGAATTTTCTGGGGTAGGAATTTGAGATCTGCCTGCCTTTTATTCCTCAAGCAACCGGTTGCCTCATCCTCAGGTGCATGTGTTGTAATGTTTGGCTGTATTTACACTGATTTCTAAAGCACCTGAAGCATTAATCCAGCTAACAAACCCTATCAGTGTAAGTATCTTTAAAAAAAAAACCAACCCTCAAACCCTAGACAAGTGATTTTTTTTCCCCTTTTTTGGGGTAGGGGGAATCAAGATTAGGATTAGGTTGGCGGTGTTCAAACACGTTTAAATTCTCAATATTTTAGGATACCTGCCGCTGGTAAAGACTTCTGAAGGCACAATTTTTCAATTTTTCAACAGACAAAGTTGTTGGAGTTTTTCATAATGACAAAGCCTACTGTAACTGATAAACTGTTTCTCAAGTGTTATCACTAGAAATTTTGTTTTATCTCACAATAATAAAAAATGGTCACAATTTACTTCTTGCATTAAATTATTAACACCATGCTGTGCTCCAACAGTTTGTGGAGGATCTGTAAAATACCAAATTCCTAATTTTCTGTGGCTAACATTGCATCGATGTTCTTATGCTAATGTTATTACAAATTACTTGGCTCCTAAACCATCTGCAACTTCCTAAAGGCTGAGACAATTTAACGCTCTTTTGATCCCTGACTTTGTTTTAACAAATAATTTCCAAACTTTATTATCTTACAAAATGAGAGCTAGGGGAGGGCACATGCCGAAAACCTTGGGAGATCAAGGTTAAAGGTCCTTTTACAAGCCTCTTTTCAGCCTCCTTTTCAAGCCTCAAGCAGTTGTGCAGCCCAATCTGTTCTCAGTGCAGCTGCTGCCCTGCTAAGTTGCCTGAATACTGGTGGTGCCCTAGAAATGGGAAATTTAGAGCAAGCCCAACCCCTGAAATGTGTGGGGTTTGTTTGGCTTTTTGTTTATTTTCTGCCTAACCCCACATGGCTTGTTCTTACCTCTGTTGCCCGCCTTTCTGAAGGCAAGCAGAAGGCATTGGGTGCTGTCTAATGGCAAAATTGTTCAATATGCAAAAGCCCTCCATAGTGGTGGTAACCACAGACTGAAGTGCTTCCAGTAAACGTTAATGATAACATCTGCAACAACTTCAAGGGAAAGTCCCTGAGATTTGGTGCTGAGGACATTCCCTGCAGGTCTGGGATACACAGCTTCAGTGCCTTTCCAGAAATGGCTGTGTGTTTGAATCAGAGGTGTTGTAGCCACCTGCAGGTGATGATTCCATCTGTGTGTTTGTTCTTGTCTCAGAATTAGGCAAAGCTTTGCTACTCAGTTCCTAGGTACTACTGAGAGTTTGGCTCTTAATCTCTGCACCCATCTGTCCCCACTTGTAAAATGGCACTTCCTTGAGGAGAAGTCATGAGGTTTGACATTGATTTATCAGATTATTTGGTTGTGGGGAACCCTAGAACTACCAAAAATAGGCAGTTATATTACACAGAATATATTTTGAGCCCAACACAATAAATAAGTTATTTTGCATTTAAAATTATAAAGTAGGATCCAGTTTTTAATCATTCAAGAATTATTTTATTGGAATGATTATTGGATTGAAGAAAAAGAATAACTTCAGTAAGGCAAAATCTGTGTGTGGCATGTAAACAATAGCTGACTTTTTCAAGTTTTTTACCATTTTAACAGCAAGAACCGAATCAAAAATCAGTTTTGTGAGTGTGTAATTTCTGTCTCCAAAACTCACTTGTGATGAACAGCCTAAAACTTGGTACCTATGGAAAAAGTTGTGAGATCATGTGATAAAATATATTATTAGTTGCACAACAGTTACTAAATTCTCATCTTTGTCCAGGGTCTTTCATTCTCTGATTGTGTGGTCTTGCTGCTTGTATGACTGAAGCATTCATTATATCTCTAAATAGAAACCAAAGGAAAGCTTTTTGTGATGAAATGCATTTTTGTTTTGTTTTGTTTTTTAATTCTTCCAGTGTTTGCATTTTAAATAGTTTGAGATGCATATAAATATTCCTAATGATTAGGCAGTAGTCAGCCAACTCCAACTTGCCTACAAATGAACATTTTTAATCAGGCTTCATCTGAATGGGGCTCTATCATAAAAATTTCACACACACACTTGGAGAAAGCTCATTGTTTCTCATTTTAAGTAATGCTCATTCCTTGTGGGTTTCTGGTTGGTTGGTTGGTTTGTTGTTGGTGGTGTTTGGTTTTTCCCTTCCTGGGATATAAATAGCCCAGTATTGTTTGAAATTGTATAGAGTAATCTTTTTTCCTTGCTATGTGGGATTCAGGGTGTTGCTTTATTATTCTACTTTATAATACAAGAAATATTTTTGTTACAGAGGACTGACCATATCCCACTCATATTTTATTTTATGAAGAAGGCTATCACAGCAAGGGCTATCTGCTGATACCTGGTATTAGGCCAATCTCATAATCTCAAATTTTAGCTTTGGGAACATACATAACCAGAATGTTAGCAATCACATTTGCTGATAATTTGGAAAAATTTTCAGCATCACCAGCTTTTGGGATTTGGCATCCCGTCCTTGGAAGGAGCAATTCCAGTGTGAGTGGGAAGCCACTTCCGTGGCCTTAAGGTTACAACCCTCCAGCCATTCCTGATGTTTTAAAGGCAAGAAGTGGAAAATGTTGTAGTTGGTGGAAGAGGGGCAAGAGTGACATTAACCTCAGCCCTCGGGTCTCCTCTAACTCCCTCCAAAGGGAACAACAACGTAGGCTGTTACCTCCCACCCACAAGTTCTCACTCACTGTAGCAAAGTGCTTTCTCTAAATCCTTCTGCTGCCTTGTCTGATGTAATTAAAGCTGATAAAGAACATTTTAGAGGGAAAGGACTGATGGACAAATGAGGTGTAGTTGAATCAGTCTCATTTGCTTGGAAAACTATGTTAGGTATGTGTATTTAATATCTAAGATAGTGAGCAAGGAAACCAAAGCCAGGAATAGGGTTTTGTTCCTTTTGCATTTTTTTCATAACTTTTATAAAGCTTTATACATTAATTAAAAATTTAACCCTAAATACTCAGTACTGCCTGCTATTTTATAGATATCTTGTGGTCTGAAAAGTTCCTACAGAATATGTCAATTCTTTTCTGAACTGATTGGAAGTAATCTAATATAATTGCAAAGAGAGTATTATGACCATATTTTAGGGTTTTCTGTGTACATCAGCATATTTAGAAATTTGATTTTTATGGTTGGAGCAACCAGTTTAAATGTGTATAATAGATAACAAGGCAGAAAAACAAACAGGGTTTAATGATGCTTGACCAAGGGATGGGAGTTTGCCTGAGGAGCTGCAGGCCTGTGCTGCACTTCTTTAGCAGCTTATATACTGCATTTATAGCTTTGCTTTCAGAGCTGCATGTACACCTTGGCCAGAGGATAAATCACAGCAGTGAGCTGTGATGATGGAGTGTGTGGGCAGCTCCCAGTCAGTACCAGTGATCACACCACCAGGTGTCCATGTCTTTACCTGAAATGTGGCAACAAGTTCTCCTGTGCATGCTCCTTTTGTTTGACAGTAGAAATTGATAGAAATGTTTGAAGGAAATCCCAAAAAAGCTTAAAAGCCCCAGATGGGGTAGAGATCAGTGCAGCATGCTGAGCACTGATTGGATACCCCTCTTATGCTATGCAGCTCAGGATTCCCAGTATCTGAAGAGATGAAAAATTCTTTATACTATCCTCAGCTTTTTTAATGGTATTAGATCCAGTAAGTGGTATTTTAAGTGATAATTCAGAGTGTCTGAGTGCCTGTCTTACTGGGATCATAAGAAACCAGGATCTCTTGGTGCAGAGCAATGGCACGCTAATTTTGAGACAGAAATATAAACCCAAAGGATACCAGTCTGAGCTGCTGGTATGACTTGCAGAGGGTAAATGTAAAGAGAAGAGTACTACTGTAGTTGTTTTGAATGCCTAGTATTAAAATCTAACAATTTAGCTTTATTTTTTTATGCTGTAATCAGTCTATTGATGTTATTTAGCTCCGTATATAGTAGGTACTCTCAAAATAGGAGGCCTATTCTCTCATACCTGAGAATTCGGTGCATGAACTTTGCATTCCTGGAAGGGCTTGCTTATGTTTTTTTTCATATGCAGAGGTATACTGCAGAGGTATAAAACTGGCTTTTGTACATGTGCAGGTTCTGGAGGATCAGGCTTTTGGTGTTTAGGAAAGAGAGAACAATCCAGCATCTGTCTGATTTTATATTTGGAACTTCTGTACTGCTGTAATACCAAAGCTACTCTTTGTGTTATTGATCATATCCCCTCGATGCTGGTAGGTACAGGTGTGAGCTATGGCATAAATCAAAATTTCTGTTGACTTTGCATAAGATATAGTTTATTTTTTAATGCTTTGCATAAGACCTGTGTAGGAAAGCTATGGGCAAACTTTTTCTTAGTGGTATGCAAATTAAAGAAAAGTATATACCAGTTTTACAAATGCAAACAGAAAATGTGGAGCAGACTAGCTGTAAAGGGTGCTCAAAATCAACTCTTCTGGGAATTCAGGGTTGGCTGTCAGAACCTAGAGGAGTGCACAGTCCTGGCAGCATGGTGGCCACAGGCTTTTTCTAATATCAGAGAAATATACATGTCTATTATCAACACATGTTTTTGAGTACTAATTATAAAAAAACCACCCTTTTGGAGTGGTATTCAAGCTTCTCCATCTTTTGGTCTAATTTACACTGAGATTATAACATATCCACGCATTACGCACACAAGTAAACATACATTTAAATGCAAATATAGACCAGTCTCCTCAAAGGGAGACTACAAACCTACCATTCTCCATCCAATGCATGTAACTCGCCCCCTAAAATGTTTATTTGTTCAGATTTATCACAGCTAAAAAAATAATCATATTTCAAGAAATGAAATATTCTTTCTGTGACTGCATGATGATTTAGTACATTATCAAGCGTATTTCATAGGCAGAGTTACCTGGTGCAGGATGTGTTTGTCTGTATAATTAAAAGCTTGGGTGTTTCTTGGTGACTCCATAGCAAAATCCAAGATCTCTTCCCACAGGTAACTCATGGTGCTTGGCCTTTCAGACAGGGCTTTGCTGAGACACGATGCCCAGCTTGAGATTTGGGCAATGGGAATGGTGAGGTTTGTGCATTTAGTACCAGAGGTGTGCCAGTCGATGCTGTGACAGCTGTGGGATGGCACAGTGCCCAGCTCTGAGAGGGCAGCAGCTCTCTGCCCTGGCTAATGGCTGTAGCAGGAGCTCAGGGACTTGCTGGTGGCATGATGGTCTTACATGAATCCACACCAGAGATGCCACCATTGTACGAGGCTGCTTCTGCACAGCCAACCTACTGCTCATAAATCTACATCTGGTAAAGGAGGTAACCCTGAGCTAGACACAGTTGTAACCACCCTTGCCTGGCTCTAGACTCACAGGCAAAGGCTCAGGCTGTGAGAGGGGCTGTTTCCAACACATGCTGAATGATACATTGCTGTACAATGTGATAAGGGGTGTGTATGTATGCTGTGTGGATCTCACTTTTTTATTCTTTCTTACTTTAAGAAAGTTTTAACACACTCCCTCATCTTTACCTTACCTGTACAAGCTAAAGGTACAGCCTATGTATAACTGTATCTGAAATTTACTCATCATCAATTGGCAGCAAAAGACATGTTCTATGAACATCCCACTCTTGGGTGCAGACAAATTTATCATAGAAAAAATCCACATACATAGGACTTATATTGGTAATTGATAGTTTAGAACAACAGTATGTGGCAACTTCATATGGGAAAAAATGAAGAAATGCAATATGCATGATAGAGCTAGGTATGTGTTGATCTGTTTTGCTCTTAGACAGATGCTTTTCCTTTTTAGAACTCTTTCATTTTAACAGCCAATGCACATGCTGCTGCTCAGCTAAAGAACCCTTGAAAAAAGTTGTGTGACACAGGTATTCTGATGGATGACTTTTGCTATTTTTTGTTATTGGGTGCTGTATTTTCACTTTTATTTCCAGTACAGATTTGTATTACAATGGCTGCATTTTTCTATGAAGGACAACTAATGTACTAAGCAGTCAAACCCAGGGCAATAATTAGTCTTGGGGAGATCAAAGGGTGCTCTTCTAAATCCCAACAATTTGATGGTGGTGAGCAAAACCCACAGTCTTTCTTTTGCCTTGGTCTTCTATTAATTTTCACTCTTGTTTGCTGCAGAGCAGCTGCTTTCTTGTACACTGCTTGAAAAAAATCCATTTTGATGTAACAAATGCAATTTCAATGGGCTTAGTAAAACATCTACTCTTTCACTTAACCTTTCTCTCCTGTGAGTGACTCGCAGGAACAAGAAATTCCCTGAGCAAAGGTGTCTCCAAAACGTATCAAATGCACTACAGGGGGAAAATGTGTCTGAAGCCAGTGACATGTTCTGAGGTATGAGTTAGTCTGGGTCTTTGCTGAGTGGTAGCACAAACTATGTGCGATTTAAAGGGGGAAAAGAACAAGAGTGAAGAACCAAATACACTGATGAGAAGTTGCAGGGCTGGAATGGTAGTATTAAGAGCCCACCACTAGTATTGTCAGCAGAGAGGTTTCTTCCTTAATGCACCCTGCTGGGGTAGATGATCTCTTGAAAACTATTTCAGCTCAGAATTTTCGTTATTTAATTACTTCAAACATTCAATTTCATGATTTGATTTAATGATTTCAATACCTCAGTATTTTGGTTGCTACGCCAAGTCCTGGTCTCTCCTTTCTCTGCCCTGTATTGTCAGGTGGGTAAGGCAAAAAAAGAGGTTTGATTCAAGTTCCTTTTTCTTGAAAGCAGAGGCTACTGCTGCACTCTGCAAAAAGAAAGACAATGGGAGCACATCTGTGTTCTTGTCTGATGTGAATGGAGAATGAGGTGATAGAAAAGGAGATCCTTGCCCAACAAGGAGGGAAAGGTGGCATCACCAATAACCCCAATGCTCCACTGAACACTACAGGAGGAAATGATGGAGAGAATTTTGCACACTGGAACAGACGGTAGCGTGGAAGTTGCAGGATGCCTTAGGATGAAGTGAATAAAAAGAAAAGAGCATCACACTGCAAAAGGCATTCCACAGCCAGGGTATTTCCTTCCCTTTACTGGTTGTCTCTCGGCCTGTCTAGTGAAGAATATTTTGATTTTCTTTTGCATGTGAGTCAGAGAAAAGAGATGGGGAGGGCTTCTCTATGGGTTTAGACCTCTGCTACTACATGCTGATCTGAATTTTGATCCCTGTGGGATTCTCCCATTCTCATGTGAACTGTTTGTAGATTACAGAGGCAGTGAAAGGCTCTCTCCCCTTGCCTGGCTGGAAACTGGGTCAACAGCTTACTAAACTCGGGCAGAGCTTGCTTACTTCTAGTACTGGTGGAAGAACTCTTATTCACTTCCAGATTTAATTCTTGCAGGACGGTGTAGCTGGAGTCAAATACTTCTCTCTGTTTCAAGTTTGCACTGGAATTGGAACCTGAAAATACTAATAGTTCACAGTTAGCTAATTACACGGGAAAGCTCTCTGATCATCACGTCTTTCCCCACAGAGATCGGTGACCATTTAAAAGTCTGCTCATTTTCTTAAGTGTTTTGTGAATGATAGAAATCCACACATGTTCTTCCTACAAGTTAACCATTGATATTCTTTGCAACAGGGTTTCTATTTTGTTACTGTTCATGCCTTTGTACTCTTGAACAAAATGTTCAAGAATGCGCTCAGCCCTGATTTGACTGATCTGTGCTGATGGGAGAACTGCACCTTCCCCCCAGCCTGCAGCATGTTTGTGTTCTGGAAGGCCAAAAATCTTCTATGTTCCAGACAACTGTCAGGTTGGATACAATTGTTTTACAGTTGGAGTGGGGGGTTGTTTGTTTTGTTTTGTTTTGTTTTCTTTCCCATTGAATGCAGATATTTTTGTGCACCACTGTACACTGTACATTGCACATTGCATTGTCAGATGCTGGGGCAGGGGTTATTTTCTTGCTCTGGAGCAGGTGGGCTGACTGAGTCCTTATGACATGCAGACAACTTGCAAATACAGCTAAATGGAACTGAACTCTCACCACAACTGTTTAATGGAGATTGTTTCAGTGGGGATACTAGTTGTCATTTTCAACTTATGAGCAATCTCTGTGAGTTTAATTTTTAAATTATCAGACAATTATAAAGACATTTAATTCAAGTCATCAAAATGTAACTTTTTTAATGTGATATGAAGTCTTTTAAAAACACATATTTAAAAAGGAGTCCATTTGCATTAAACAAAGAACACATTTTCTCTTACTGCTTAATTCTTTTACTGCTTCTATTCTGAATGCCTTTGAAGTGACATCTGAGATCTTTGTAAAGCTCAAGTGCTGTGTATGTTTACATGAATGATATGATATTAAGTGGTTGACCTGCCTATTATAAAATTTGTAAGGCACAGAATTTTTTATTACACAGTGATGAGTGTCACACTATGGAGAACTGACGATATGGCTTCCTAGTAGAAACGAAGCCATTTGTAAGCCAGCTGTAATTTCTTAAAAACAGATATTCTTTGCTTTTTCATTAAAATAGAGAGAACTAAATCTTGGGGTTTTTTTCTCATCTCCTCAAGGTCACAACCAGTATTGTAGACAGTGATTCTGCTTTATATTTGGATATATAAAAATATATTAAAATATGTAAGAAAAATTATTCTAGCCAGAGCCTGCTTTAGTTAAATGAATTATTCCTTTAAGTGTGAACAGACTGTGTTAAGCATGTTTGTAGGGATGAGACAACTTGAAGTGAAACTTCCAGCCCTCACCTTGTGTTCTGTTATGACATAACGTAGTGAGAAGACTTGGCTGAACAGAAGCAACCAGCATTGTAAATCTTAACATTCTGAAAAGCAAGTAGGAGCTATTAGTTGTGGATTTTAGAAAGAACAAAAAAAATAAAAAAAGAAAATAAATGTTGTCCTGTAAAACACTTTGGCATATACATTAAGACCAAATATTGTGTAAAAAGACCCATTGTACCTGCTAGTACTGAAGCCTCCTGCTCATTCCTCTGGGATAGGCATCAGGTTCCTCAGTTTGCTGGCCATGAGGGACAGCAACATGAAAGGGAAATTTTTAGAAGTGTAGAATTGGAGACATGGAAGGAGAAGGCCAGCTGTGAAATCATTGCAGTTTGTGGTTTTGCACACATTTATAAAGGCATCAAAGACTACGTCATACAAAACAGCAGGAGTTTCTTTCCTGATTTAAAGTTCCACAGAGGTCTGCTGAGCCTGTATGGTCATAGGCACAGAGAGGAAAAGAAGGCAGAAGTAATAATAAGCAGGTGATTCTGCACTAAGTGAATGTAGTTTTCCATGGGGAAAATTAGTTTGAAAAAGTTTCTTGTTCTGTTATTCTGGTAGAATCTTTTATGACATCCCTTTGAAATTGTATAGCAGCATTTAAGGTCAAAACACGAAAAAAATTATATATTTTTTTCTGTATTGAAAACCTCTGAGAAGTTCCAACTGTAATGGAGGTTATTACAAAATGTGTAATGACGATGAACACTGCTTAAAGGGTTCTTGAAGTCTGCAGGTTAGACATCTTCTTAGACAAAATTCCTGCTAAATTTTTTGGAACATTTGTATGCTGGATGTGAAGTGGAAAACAAGTATTATCAATTTATCAGGATATCTTTTCCATTTCCTTACAATTTTGAAAGCTCAGAGAAAGCAAGCAAACATGTATAAAGTTTCATGCAAAGGGCCATAGAAAACCTCATGGTAAATGGACAGATGCCTGTCTAGGGCTCATTTGTAACTTATGGCAATTTCTCTATATATTTATAGAATTTAAATCAAAATCTCTTTTTCTTCATTAGACCTTCCTACTGCTTTCAATAGGTAATCATGTATCACATAGACAGGTTGATTTAATGATTATTTGAAAATGTTATCACTCTGTATCCCAATTTTTAATGTTATCAGCCCAAGATTGTAATATCTTAGTTATCCATAAGTGAAGAACACATCAGTAAGTAATGCAAATCATATCCAGACTGTCAAACATAGAAATAAAAGAAAATATTAGTTCACCGATTGTATTGATATGAAGAATTCTGTATTCATAATAAAGGATTTTGAAAAAAGTTACAGCAGCTCACCTTCTGATGGTAAATCTCTGCACCAGACCACATAATGCCAATGGGAATATCCTACCTGTATCTCGTTAATCTCAGCACTATTTCTCAATTCTGTCATTATAGTGGATTTGGTTTGCAATGGAGTAGAGAAATGTTGAATCTGTTTCTTGTGCAGAACTGTCTACTCCCTACTTATTGTTTCTGGTTCACAATTTCTCTTCTGTTTCTGCAGAGTGGAAGGTGTCCCCTGCAGACAAGCAGGGGATTCAAACAATAGCCAAAGTCTAAATAAGAGATTTTTTTCACCCAGGTTGGACTGCTAGGGAAGTTTTCCTCTCACCTTTGTAGTGCTGTGCATAATTCTCTTCCTAAAATCATCTGGGAATTGTACTTAACCAATTCACTGTAGAATAAAGACCTAGAACACTGGTGTGTTCTTCTGTTTCTTTGTGTGACTCAGGGTCCTGGGTTTTGGTTTTTGGTTAGTTTTAGAGTTGAGCAAAGCTTTCTGGTGAGTGATCTGCATCCATGACCTGTGGCCTGTCCTGACTGATTGCCTGTAATTGTGGGAACCTCTTTTGGAATGAATCCTATCTCAGACTCTTTGAGTGATGGAATTTCCCCAGGCAGAGGAATTTTCTTTAGTGTTTTTGTTTTCTCCCCTTCTGTCTCATATGAAGGATTTGAAAATGAATGCAAGTCTTTAGGCCAAAGCAAGGAAGGTGTCTGTCTTGTTCAGAAATAATGTGTTTTGTGGAGATGTTTACTTCCCTTCTGCTGCACATTTACCACCTACTATGAACACAGCAATGGAAATTCATAGACAAAGTTATGAGTTGTTAATTAGAGCAGAAACTCTGGCAGTTCTTTGCCTCGGATGTGCTTTGCAAATTCACTTTGTATAGATGCCACATTCAGAATTGTTAGGAGTCCTGTTTTTATTGTGTTCTGTTTTGTCTCTGTAACATTAGAGGCGAACATTGTACTCAGCTGAGAAGAAAATATATTGGCGCTCATAGTGGATGTGAATTCAACTATGTTTTGATTTAATTTAATTTTTTTTACATAATCAAAATAACTTAGTGTGCCCTCTAAGAATGAATGAGATGGTGTAATAATGTCCTGTACTATAGTGAATACTGAAGCAGTTTCCATTCTTGCTCACAAAGCCCAATCTTGCAGCTCAGAAAAAGTAAGGGAATTTATTTATGTGTACATTAAAACCCAAGTTTTCTGCTTCCCACAAAATGAGAATTTAACATTGCCTACAGTTGGTGTGAATAGTAAAAGGAACAGGAAACAAAAAAGTCCTTTGGAGCTCGGTTGAAGGGGGTCTGACACACTACAAGAGATCCACATGACATCTGCACATTTTTCTGTACGTTAGCACTGGAAAGAGGATAGAATTACCAGGAAATGTTGCCCTGTGGTTTCTGCATTGAAGTGGCTCCATCTGTGCCACCTGTGGATGACATGATTGGAGCATTAGTTCTTGCTCTGCCTTAGCACTATTGATAACTCTGCTTAACATCGCCACAGGGGAGGCTTTGTTGGAAGCTGCAGTCACTTCGCCTGAGCAATCGTGTACATTGGCTCCTCCATTCAGCCCTTTTTTCTGACATTATTGCATTTGAATGGGCCACCAGTGAAGCCATTCACTGAGAACATGCAGCGGGGCTCCTGGGTGGCCCGGGGCTGAGCTCAGCACCCCCGTTAATGGACTGCCGGCCGCAGCCCATTGAGCTCCATGAACTCCTGACCAAAGACAAGTGAGACAAAGATGTCCCTCAGCGCAACGTGTAGGTCAGGGCTGGACAAAAGCAGATTAGTGACAATCAAACCTGTTTGATTGCTCCACTAAAAGGGGACGCCTACCACCGTGGACCACCGTTCCCGCAGGGGCTGCGCTCTGCACTCCTCTCTGCTCATCACCTGCGCCTGGGGGCTGCACTGGCACGGCAGCTCTGAGCACCTGACTGAGCCCTTGCTCTGCTCACAGCAGCCTTTGCATTCTCCTTAACCTTGCAGTCGATGTAATTATCACTGCATTTTGCTTCCAAGCATGCATATAACCCTCTTCTTTGTTCACCTATACAGTGCACACATCCTTGTTGTTACATGAGGTGTCGGGGCAGCTGAGTGAGTTAAGTGCAGGATGAAACTTCTCTCATCTGGCTGTTTGTGCATATGATTTTGATAAAGGTAGCAATCTTCCTCAAATTCTGACCCAAGATTGGTGAATTCAAGATGGAAAGTAGCAGATACTGTGCTGTATCTCTCACTCCCTTAAATAAAAAAATGTTCAATATAAAAATCCCTTCTGTTGAAAGAGGAGTTTTACTGCATTTTGCTGGTGATAACAAACCACACTTTAAAAAAATTCTGTCGTTGTTGTTTTACTTCTAGCTTATGTCTGCTGAAATTTACAGCTGCTATTTGCAACTGTTAAAACTACTCTGTTAAATTAGTTGGACAGCAGGTAGTGAGGAATTTTCATCTATCAATTAAGGAAAAAAGTTGGAGGTGGGAGCTGGCAGCTCTGAGCTCTGTACTGCCTACGTCTGAGATGGTCTGATTTGGATCAGTGGCTTGAGAACTGTTCCTTGGCTTGGAATAGGGATAGTATGCAAGACCACATCTGTCCTTGCATCTTTGTGGGCTCTTCCTGTAGTCCTTTGGACAAGGGATGATGGTTTTCCTTGAAGATTAACAGAGCTGTGTTAGAGCAGCCAACAGAGCTGTGAGAAACATCCTGAGCTCCAAGTAGGGGTTGTGAGTTCAGTTGTCAAATGTGCTCATTTGATGAACTGGTTGAGGGTACACCTTCACTAATTGTCTGTGTGTATCTTTGCTTTGAACGTAGTGAAAATATCCCCTCGAAAACTTGTATGGGTGATAAATGTCCTGCAGGTAGGGGGAACCATGTATATGCTACTTTATTTTACATATCCTGCACCTCATTTCCCACTTGCTTCAGGAAAAACCCTCAGGAGTGAGCTGTTAGCCAGATGATGTGTATTTGCTTGGTAATCCATCTCCCATGGAACTATCCTTGCCTTTCGTAGATCACTTCTCCCGCCTTCAAGGTGCATGTGAGTATTCTGCAGCAGCAGATAATAGGACAAGCTCTCAGCCTCTTGTAAGTATCGAATTTCCTTTTTGACTGAAGATGAAGGACAGGAAAGAAATTAGTAGTTTTCATTCCTTGACATTATAATGCCTTACACCAAATATCCTCAACCAGGGTTTTCTTCTACTTTTGAGTTTTTACCAAAATAGATCTAGCCTTAAAGACCTTGGAGAGAAAAAGGGAAGAATGTGGAGGTAGAGGTGGAAAAAGGGCACTGAAGTGATAAAACTTAGTTGAAAAATGCTGTGGGCATCTTAACTCCAGACTTCAGTAACTTTGAATAGACTTTGGTTTCTGGACTGTGAAACATACAGTTGAAATTGAAGATATGAGAAGAGAATTCTAGGAAGAAAAGACAAGAATTGGAAAGAAGTCCTTTCAGAATTCTGAAAAAGATAACGGGAAAAGGGGACCAAAATAAAGAGAGTGAGACAGATAAAGCAGAGGAGGAGATACTTGAAACTTATTTTCTCAGAGGAGATTAGAGAGACCTAATGAAAGAACAAATACATGTAGAACGGCAGGAATGGCTGAGCCAGCGTGTCAGCTGTGAGTGTTTGTACCTAGAGGTCTTTCACCCTTCCACCCTAGTCCTGTTTTTATAGTGATAGAACTGTTTCCTATATTACATAAACATCCATGACTTTGTGTACCTTTTGGTGCCATTGCAGTTGTGCAAAAAGCATTTACTGCTTTTTCAAGACCAAACAAGAACTCAGCAAGAGAAGCTTTGGAAGGATGAATGGGAGGCCTTCCTCACCTTGGTATGTTTTGATGATTGCTAAACAGATAAGGAACCACCAAATCTCTCATGCTATTATTTTAAACACAAACAGGAAAAGCTGTATGGGGATCATGTGATTCTGTATGAAAAAACAGTAAATATAACTTTTTTTGTTATGACTGCAGGTAAATTGGCACCTTCAGACATAGAATAACAAAAAGCAGAGGACACTGCATCTATCTATTTGCTTTAGAATCAAATTTCAGCTGCAGCAGTAAAGAAGATTCCCTCAAATGGCTATTGAAGCATACAAAGCTCAGAACTGACTAGATAAGAGCTGTTTGGGCCAAGGGCAAAGCAAGGTCACAAGGTTTTGCTGTGAGAACTAAAAAAAAGTCAATGTTAAGAGAAGCAGTGCAGTCTGTGGGGGGCAGTACACTACCACCTCCTGTGCCTGGATCTCACAGCACTTCAGCTGCACACATCACTTTAGCGGAATAATTGCTTCTATTGCTAAGTCTTCTGAAAACTTGGCTTTGATTTCACCAGACTTCCTACAATAAGTACCTCGAATTTATTTATATACATTGACTACAGGACTTTGTTACTTAAAATCTAGTGACTGCAAATATTACCAGTTTTATTCATGCAGCAGTATCAGGTCAGTTCTGTTATGCTCTTGCCTCCTGTAACCCCTCTCGTATAAAATTACCTGTCAAAAATGTTTCTGGTCATTTTTCTTCTGCTTCCTGACAGATTTTTTTCCATCAGGGTCCTGACACGTGGAAAACCAGTCCTTTAGAAAGGATGGGGTTTTTTTCACTTCTTGCCAAGTGGTTTCTGTATTGGGTGTTATGAGATCTCTTCTGCACACATTACTGGAATCCCAGAGGGGCAGTTTATCTGCTTGACATTCCATAAACCTAGTTAGAATCAAATGGGCCTGTGGGACTCCCAGCATATATTTGTTCTTATGATGTTATCAGTAATCCAGAACTGTGCAATGAACAAGGAACGATCCAGGGGCTGATTTAAGTCAGATTTATTTTTTGTTATTATCAGCCATAACTGCAAAGGACAGGAGATTAAGGAGGAGAATTCCTCTTTATCCTTTAGTACTTCCTGCAGTAAAGCATATAAAGCAGTACAACTCTCTTTGTACCTAGAAGATGTTTCTTCAGTTATTAACCATGGTTCCCAAAGCTGAAAATGAACACAAGAGTGCGGTCACTAATTTGATTAATAATTCATATGCCCAATAGGATATTTTTTTTGGTAGAAAGTTTCAAGCAAAAGGAAAAACTTTACACACTCCAGCAAAATTTGATCCATGAGTTTTGGTTGAATACAAATTTTAAGGTGTTAGGGAGCATTCACAGGAAGAGCAAGAAGAAAATTCCTGAAACTATTTATAATCAGTAACCAAGACTCCCACCAAGAATGTAGAAACCTACATTCCTATCTCCCTGTTGTTTGATTTAGGAAAGAGGTTGAAGCCCAGATCTCCTCCAGTGGAGACTTCTTTTATACATGAAAAAATCCCTCTTGCATGCTACAGAGATTTTCTTCAGAAAATGTGATGGACTCAGGATTGCACTTTTCTTTCAAATAATATTGCATTTCAATATGCAAATTAATTTGAAAATAATTTTAAAATGAGTAGTAAAAAATTTCTGCATCTTTTATTTTTTTCTGTGAATGACTGTCAGAATACCTCTTCTGTTGTGAGATCAAGAAAACATAAAAAATTAATTGTCCTTTAAAAATTTGATTTTATCTGGGCATAGAAGCACTAAAATCCCTCATCATCAACGAGCCCCTTTCCAGCTGTGGAAATTTTTCATTTTCTCATGGTCTGCTATAGCATCTATTATTATACTTTTAAGAGCAAATTCTCAAAAGGCTATGCTAAAACTCTAATCTTCGATATCACTCCATGGAATAGCTGCAGGTCTCTTAACTTGGCCTCAACAACCATATTTGCTGAATCAGAATCTCATTATTATTAGCTTGTGTTATTTCAGGCCAGTGTGTAAGGCCCTTCAATATGAAAAAAAAGGCTTATTACAATACCCTAGATATTTTCGCATATTCATATTTATTTCAAGTGTGTTTAACCCTGATTTTCCAAGGGTTTATAAATCTGATTTTTAGAACGGTTACAAATCAGCTCTATAATGATTTTACCCCAAGTCATTGGATCAGGCATCTTAACTTCAGCTCCATCTTCCTGGAGTTTTTATCTGTCAATAATCACTGATCTCTGCATTAGGGGGAGGTCCAATACATGTTGGTTTAAGTATAATTTGCAACATGAAACCTTATGTTCAAACACATCAAAGAAATGACATACACAATTACATATAACAGATTTATGAACCTAGACTGTGGCACTGTGACACCTCTTTGTTGCTCAGCACCAGTCTTGAGTATGGAACTGGTGTTGTCCAGGAGTACTTTTTACATGTATATTCTATGGTTTTAAGCCAAGACTTCATCTTTAAGGGTATGCTGAGGTGGGACTTGGCATTGTGAGAGCAAACATATGGTAAAGGAGATGTTTGTATAATGTGTCAGAGAAGAAGGATGTATAAGGGTCAAAAGTTAGACTAGCAATGTGAGGAAAGTATGAAAATAGGACTAGAGAGCGTTTGAGAAGAGGGACAGGCAGCAATCAGTATTGCTGGTAATTTGGGAGGGGTATCTATAGGTATCCATACTGAGAAAAGATTATGATGCCAGGTTATGTCACAGTGGAAATCGGAGCAAGCAGGCTAACCCAGAAGTTGTAATTTTGGTTAAAGTAGACAGACAAAAAATGAATTTGTTACTGAATTAGAAACTTTCCAAACACTAAATTCCACAATTCATGAAACAAAAATCCTTATGAATGCTAAACACCTGGTAAAGGCAATTATTTTTGCAAAGAAACCCACAAACCAAAATTTCCCAATCACTTCAAACTGCTGCTTTGTGTAATCCATAAAGGCTGGTTTTAACAGGCAGCCTGCCAGCAGAGAGAGCCCCAGAGAATGAGCATAAAAGATTCAGATGTGTTAGTGTGGTAGTTGAAGGTTTTTTTCCAACTGGAGACTTGGTAAGCCTGACTAGTTTGGGTTCCAGCTAAGCTCTGGCTCATGGTCACAGCTTGGCCCAGGTTTTGGAGGTGCAAATAATAAAAGCTGCATAGGATAATTTGGGGGAGCTGATCTGTAGAGTCTATTAGCTGCATTTAGTATTGCACACCTTGTATCAGACCAAGAACTTTATTTTAAGCAGGGATTTCTTTGCCATCTGTGTGGTGATAATATGCCTCGGGGTGAGAAGGCAAAGCAATGGATCCTGCTGGAAACCCTGGTACCCAACATTACCTCTCTGAGGGGCATCTGACAGAGGAAACTGTTGGTAAAAGTAAGCCCAGGGTGCCCACAACTTGTGGCTCTAGAAAAGCTGTTCTAAGCCAGTTTGTGGGGTCTAAAAGGAACTGGTGTTTCCCATTTCAGTGGAGAGGTTGGAGTGTCTTTGCATCAGAGATAAGCCCGTGCCTGAACTCAAAATCACCAATGAGTCACAACCAACATGCACACAAAATTGGGCCTCCACCACAGACTTGAGATGAGCTTACAAGAGGAGGCATAAGGTGAATTTTGTTTTGCCTTCCTTGGCCCTACCTCAACAGCAACATATGTGCAGCATGTCTGAGTACAGCATTCCTGGGACAAGGGAGCCACCATAATCCAATTCTGTAGGTCAGGGTTTGCAGTGGAAAGAAAAAAGGTGCCAAAGCTCCTTAGGAACAAAGTCCTTGAGTGGATTTGCCATGTCACTGCCCCACTGTGCTGCACAGGGCTGATGTGAAAGGTGGGCTTACAGAGCAGCACAGCAGACCAGATCCTCAGCAGCAGGACCAGTTCCAGCAGCCCAGGCTCTCAGAAGGAACACGGGATCAGGAGCACCTGGAGGAGGACAGGACCAGGAAAATTGCTAGAGGCTCTATTGGGAGGGTGGTGTTGGCTCTTGTGAATGTTATATGTTTTTATTCTTCCTTTTTTCAGTTTTTTTCCATTTAAACAAAGTCTGTTCAACTCTTCATGTCCCACTCTGCTTGATAGTGGAATGGATTGTCCAGAACCCAAACAGTCCAGGATGATCAGGATAATACTTGATGAATATTCCCTTGCTTCCTGTGTTGCAGTCTGTCCTGCAGCAGTTTTAGCAGCTGTTCATGCATTTCTAAATCTGGTGAGATTTGGAAACTAAAACAGAAGTTTTGAGTGTCAGGCTAGCCGTTTCCCTGGGCTCCCTCGTGCCTGGCCCCAGCAGAGCGCCCCAGCGGCTCA
Organism: Drymodes brunneopygia; assembly: GCA_013400955.1. NCBI lineage: Eukaryota > Metazoa > Chordata > Aves > Passeriformes > Petroicidae > Drymodes > Drymodes brunneopygia. Next base: position 122,809 of record VZTZ01015539.1, on the reverse strand, counting down.
GCGAGGAGGGAGCGGGCAGGGGGAGCCTGCAGGGCACGGGAAGCGCCATTGCCGCTGTCTGCGAGAGGTGGCCTTCCTGTGCCAGGCTGCTGTGGAACGGAGAGCCACTCTGGCTTGTTTTTAAGTGTTTCAGTGGTTTGGGAATTGAACCCGGCCCTTGTGGCTGCCAGGCAGCGGTGTTAGAGCGATTACACAGAACACTGAATCACTCAATGGAAACGGCTCTGAAATGTGTTCGCTCCTCCCGTCAGTGCGGTGGGGGTGAGGCAGTGAGTACCTGCTGGAAAACCAGCACAGAAGGTATCTGAGGGTGGAAAGGTTTGGATTTCCTCTCTGATTTACTGCTCTGCAATACTGACGGGTGATGTTTTGCCCATGTTACCCTCTTTGATCTGTTCTGAGTAAATTGCTGCTGCCTGCTGAATCACGAGTATGAATTTCTTTTTTTATGACTGTAACCCTAATATTTTCCATCTTACTCTTTATTTGATTTAACTTGTTGAACTGTTATTGAATTTGTACTATGTAAACATCTATCTGTGGGAGTCAAATCTGACAGAAGAGAAATCAATTAGGGTAGGAAAAACCCCCATACTTCAAGAAGTCTTGAAGGACACTCAACTATATTTAATATCCATTGTGGGCAGGGAAGCTTATGTAAGGTGACTGTTCCCTGACATTAGAAGTGTATTTACTATTAAATCATAATTGGAATATGAGATTGTGTTTTATTATCCAGATCTGTTAAAATGTAGAAAGGTTTTATTTCCACTGCAGGTCAGAAAGGTGTAATAGTAGTTCGTACATTTTGGTACATTTATGTCTTGAAAAGAGTAGATAACAAGTATATTTTAAACACTTTTCTTCCAAATATTATATTGAAGCCAAACAGTATTATCCTAGGTTCATCTGTATTCACAAAAGGGCTGTATGTTTACTTGAAGATTTGAATTTGCATGGCATATATCCTATGCAGCCTTATAGAAGAAATATTTCCATTTTAGAATTCAACTTTTGTAACCTTTGGCAACATGTAGTATCAATGGCTCTTTGTTGCTTAAAAAAAGTGAAACTGTAAGCTATCCACAAGGATATGCAGGGCATTGCTATAGCAACACAGCCTCCCTTCCAGCACTAAGAGAAAAGTCATGAATAAAAGATGGAGTTCTAAAGACAACAAAATAGAAAAGGTTGTTTCAACCCTTCTAATACCTGACATTTGCGGTTATTTTGTTAAATGCAAACCAAAAAAAAAATGTTAGGAAAGGACATGCCGTTGTTGAAAGTATGCATTTATAAATTGGGAATGTCACCAAGTAGATACACACTTTTTGCATTTATCAGCTTAGAGAAAGGAGTAGAAAGCATGAAGCTGACAGCATGCAATTTCTTAAAATTTGCATAAAAAAAATAAACATCTTAAATATCTATCTGACTTGAAAAACAGTGTTTGCTTTCTATCTGAATTAGCATAGTGAAAATATAATGTTGGAAAACACCACCATTTTCTGGTGCATACTTGAGGTTTTTAAAAAATTGAAATGAAAATTGCACTTCAGAAAAGGAAAGATTCCCAGCCTCAACAAATTTGTATTTTCCTTTAGCTGAATAGAGATTATAATGAAAGTGAAGCTCAGTCTCATTTTCCTCTGTGCCCTACTCCACTTTCTGGCCCTTAGTATTTTTCATGCAAATTATTAAAGAATTAACTGTGAGGCATAAGGGCAGCTGAATGTTTTGAGAGGGTCTTTTTAAAAATGCATATTATTTGTTACTGCATTTCAATTCAGATTAAATCCAAAAAAAGACAACAAGACTGTTTCCTGGCTATGGCCTTGTTTACTAAAAGATTCTTATAAAAAATCCCTTTTCTTTAGAAAAATAATTATAATCTTGTTTTATTTACTCTTTGGAGTAATCTGCAGTGTATATCTGCACCTGGATTTTTCTATTTGAACTGATGCCATAGTGAGAGATGGCTGTTGGTTATGCTGACTTATTTTCACTGAGGAACTGTAAATGTGATGGAGGGAGCAATGTGATCCAGTGGTGATGAAACCCCCTCACCTGTCAGTCCCAGATCTTGGCTTCAAAGCTGGGAAACACTTCTTGCAGTGCATAAGTCCAGTTTGCTTTGGGGATACACTTTGCTTATAATTACATCTTTCCACTGAACAATACAAGCTTGAAGAAAGATATAGAATAACATTGCTCCTCACCACTAGAAAACGCAACTAATTGTTTTTTGTTTTGTTTTTTTCCTCCCATTCCAATCCAGTCACTTTTCTGCACTTTGATATAGAGCAAGCAGATGAAATATCATTGCTTTAAGCAATTTTATAGCATTTAAATAGGGCATTAATGATCCTTGGGCTTTCAAAAAAAAAAGCTTTTGCAGGGAGATGGTGAGATAAGTCCTTCTTTGCATCCCTGCTGCTGCAGAGCTGTTGGTTGTTTCCGTTCTTCAAATCCTCTTTGTTCTGCTTGATGGTTCTGTGGTGTGTCACGTTGCATTGAAAGCCTTGCCTTGGCAAGACTTGTGACTCTTTCACAGCCCTAGACACAGGAGCAAAACTCAGTTCTCTGTGTTCCTGCAAAATTCTGATTTCATGCAAGGGATCTGCTATAACACAAACTGGAATGGAAAAAGGATATATCTGCATTTAATAATCCTGGCAATAATCAGCCAATAAATTTGTTTCTATTTGGACATCTCAGGACATTTCCTTTAATCACAAAACATATAGAAATGTGTGTTTTCCCAAAGAAATATGTAATCATCTATGACAGATAGCCTTCACCTACATTATTGAAGTTTTTCTAAATGAAAAGCAGCACCTCCCATCCAACTCTGTTTGGCAATTTTGGTATGTGACAGTATTACCTTGGGAGATAAGGGAAAGATAAATATCACTGACAGGACTTGGAGGGGGGGGGGGGGATGGAAATAAAACCTGCAGTTGTTAGCATGCTATTATTCTGATCAGCAAAAGTGTGCAGTGCCACTGTCCCACACAGTCACCAACATGACCCCATGCCAGTTGTTAAGGGTTTTGTAATACTCTGTCTAGTGCAATTTCATTACAGCTCCTTTCTCCAGCCCTTCTGGTGACCAGGCATGCTCAGACAAAGAACAACTATTTCATGGTCTCTGCCACTTTGAGCAAACCTGTAGTTATCTAATCCCACCATACCATGCTAGAACTCTGATTTTTGGACAGCCCAAAGAGACTTCCTTCCTAAAAATGTCAAAATTAGCCTGTTTAGACTATGCTGTTGAGATTTAGTTTTGTTTTGAGCAGTTGTCTGTCTAACTCACCTTAAAAATGATCTGTTAGTTTATTTTTTTCTCTGGGCATAATGAGAATGTTCTTGTGTTGATCTTCTATTTTCTATTTTGAATGCAGTTTAAGTTGCCCATACCTGTTTTGTGACTTGTTACAAAAGAGATAGATAATGTTCATCTGCTGTCTCCTTTTTTCTGACTTGTCTGTCAACACAAGGTCTCTTTAGCACTGAGAATGATCACTGCTCTGGTTCCACTGTTTGTATACTTGAACACTCAGAAAAGACAAGACAAACTACCTGTAAGCATTGAAGCAGATCCTTTTTCATATTAGCAGTTGCTGCACAAATTGCTTTTGCAACTCTCTTGTGGGAAAAATGATTAACATTCATCAAACCATTCCTCACTGCTACTGAGTGAGCCAGTTCTGATATATGTTCCAACAGTGCTTCTCAACTCATGGATCCCTCTCATAGTTTTTAGCAGCCTGCTGTTGAAAGCCTTTATAAGCTGTAATATGGTTTACCTGTGCCTTGTCTGTCATGCTCACTCATTTAGCACTGAACCTCTCCTTGCATGAAGGTGATGTACTTTTCTGTACGGTGCTAGACTGCATCAGAACAGAGTGTGATTATTGCTTCTTTGTCAAGGCATGTGGCTTCACTTGAAGAGTCTCTGGACAGAAAACATGCCATAGCAGGTAGCAGAGCAGCCAAAAATACTGCAACTCAAAACTGAAAATAGACCACATTTGAAATTAAGGCTAGATGGAGCAATGAGGCATAACTTGAAATGTGGCAAATATGTACAGGTGCCTATTGCAAAGGCAAATGTGTGTGGGTTTTCTGCGGTGTCAGGACAATTCTTTAACAATAGTATTCCAAAATAACTGAAAAAACCCATTATATCAACACTGAGGATAATGAAACTGTTTTGACAAGAACCCTAAAAAGAAATGTACTGTGATAATTTAAACAGTTAGTAAATAATTTTATTTATGGCTGCATAAATAACAAGTAATAAAGGCCATAGAGTGCATAGTATTGCCCTACCTCTTAATGGAAAGGAAATTTCAGTCTAAAAAAGCTGGATAAATGTGCAGAGAAGAATTAAAAGAAAACCTGCCTGGACACAAAAAAAAAAATTCAAAAAGGGAATCAGTGGCAATCCAACACTTCAACTGAGATGTAGACAAAATAAAGCAAGAACTCTGTTCAAGGAATTTATCCACCACTTTATTGCCCAAGTGGCTAACAACCAATCTTGTTATAGCATTTACAGTTTAAGTAATGACCTTGATGTTTGTGGAGGTTACAAATCTGTTAACAAAAATTGGGCCAATTATTCTATTTTTATGGATGGATTGGATGGCTTAATTTATTAGTAAGTGTCAACAATTAAGTGATTCCCAGTAGAAATCATGGTTATTTTTGTTATTAATCAAAACATTTCTGAAGAAGAAATCTCTTACTTACAGGAATATATTTTGAACTTTTAAAAAAATGCTAAAAATTAGATAAACTGACAACTGTAGTATTCTAGTGATTTCACCCTCTAAAAAGAGTACATGTAATGTGTTTCTTGATTAATGGATTTGTGGGTTTTTGGCTAAGAGAGGCACTTTTGCCTAAATGTAGACAAATGCAGAGTTTCTCAAGCTCATGTACTTCTGGGATGCAGGACTTGTCACAAGCTAAGGTAGATTTTTTTTGCAATTCCCTCATGGAGAAATAATTGGCAGAGTATGCTTGGGAAGGCTTCATGAATGCCTTGCTAGCATTCTGTTAAAAGAACCTCCTCTTCTCATCAATAGATTTTAGTGGAACTGAAGGTTGAACACTTAAATTGCAGAAAGTGGAGCAAACACCTGTTAGCTTCTGTGAACAGAAGTATATTCAAGAACAAAAACTTTCATTCTAATGTTTGAGAGACAGATAAAATCTCTTCAGAGCTTCACAGCCACGTCCTGTTAATTACACTGTGAATTAATTAGAGGCAAGGGTACTAGGGTGAGTGTTATCCTTAAAAACCACATGATGTTGGCAAAAGAAGGTATGCAAAGGATTGTTTCATTCCTGGATTACTTCTCTGGCTTTTGTCTCAGCTAAAACCTGGGTCTGTATCTGTGTGAAGTTCTCTGAGAACTGTGTTTCAGGCATTTCACTGATGCTAGCATGGCTTAATGTCCATCACAGGCTGTCTTTTTATAAATGAATTCCATAGAACCACAAAGAAAGTTCTGTGGTGAAATTATTAAATAGGGTTTGCAAGACAAATGTGGTTTCCATTCTTCTTCCATGGCAGACATGGGAGGAGGAGAAAAGGAGCATCGCTTGGCAAAAAGAGACAACCAGCTTTATTTGATTTTTGTAACAATGTGATATTAAACAAATGCAAACCAGAGAAGAAAGAAGATAGCACAGTAAGATATCTATTGTTTTCTATGAATGCAAACAGGTGCAAAGATCCCTAAGCCTTTAAGTTTCCTAATCTTACTATTTTAAGATGACTCTATGACAAGATTGTACCTGGATACTGAGGTATCAAGGAAAAGGGCCTTTATTCCCTAGATACCCTTTTATGAAAGAAATATATATTAATTAGCTGAGGTTGGCTTAGACAAAGGCCGTGTTCCAGGTACCCCTGCTATTTGAACACAACAAAATAAATCAAGAGAGGCTAAAAAGAGGAAGAAAGTCAGGTAGACAAATAAAAGAATGAACAGGGATGTGGAAGGGGAGAAAAAAGAATCTAAAAATGTCAGGAAAAGATCAACAGAGCAAGATGTAGAGAGATGGAGAAAAAAATGTTAATTTTGAAGAGGGTTAAGAAAAAAAAAGATGGTTTTTGTTTTCTGTTAATGAAAGTTTGTTGCAAAAACAGATTTACATGTAGTTGAAGTTATTTTCAATGTTGTGTCCACAGATTTGTGGATGCCTGTCTGTATCTTAGATTGACTAAATCTGATTTCTCTACATTCGTGCAAAAGGTGTTTGTGCACAATATTTTATTGTATTTTAAGTGTATTTGAAAGAAAAATATTGCTTTTCTTGTGTGAAGTGCATAGAAGAGGGCTTTGGTGGCAATCCATGTAATTACAAGATGGAAAATTCCTCTTGGCAGTGGAGCTGACATTCTTCAGCTCCTATCATTTAAATTTCAGGCAGTCCTGGCAATTGTTGCTACTTTCATACTCACTTAAGAAAGTAAGAGGCCCAAATATAGTCTTCAGTCACCTTTATTCATCCTTGAATTGTGTTCAAAATTTGTTTCATGGCGCATTGGTTTTAAACCATTCAATACATGTTTATTTATATGAACCTCTTTTCCCACACACTGACTATTCCTCACTGTGCTGGGGTGGCCTTAGTGAATTTATCTCAGGGTTAAACAAGCAAATCTTCATTCTGATCTTATTTCAAGGGAGCTCACTGAGCTGGGAAAAAACCCTGAAACCATTCTGGGTAACAAAAGACTTTGAAAAAATATTATCAAGCACTCTTTATCCCTGAATAAATTTCATTGTGATTGGGGTGAACCTGGATAACTGAGGAGGTCCCAGATGACTGGAAGTTAGGCAATGTGATGCTCATCTACAAGAAGGGTAGGAAGGAAGATCTGGGGAGCTATGGGCCTGTTAGCCTGGCCTTGGAGGTCAGGGGAGGTTATGGAGCAGATCACCTTGAGTGCATCACAAGGCATGTACAGGACAAGCAGGGGATCAGGCCCAGCCAGAGTGGGTTTAGAAAAGGCAAGTCCTGCTTGATCAGCCTGACCTCCTTTTATAACCAGTTGATCCACCTAGTAGATGAGGGAAAGGTTGGGGATATTGTCTGTGTGGACTCCAGCAAAGCCTTTGATACTGTGTCCCACAGCATCCTCCTGGAGAAGCTTGGACAGGTGCTCTGTTTGCTGGGTAAAAAACTGTGTGGATGGCCAGGCCCAGAGAGCGGCAATGAAAGGAGCTCCATCCAGTTGGCAGCCAGGCACCAATGGGGCTCCCCAGGGCTCAGTGTTGGGCCAGTCCTGTTTCATACCTCTGCTGATGATCTGGATGAAGGGGATCGAGTGCACCCTCAGCAAGGTCGCAGACAGCACCAAGCTGGGTGAGAGTGTTAATGGGCTGGAGGGTAGGAAGGCTCTGGAGGGATCTGGACAGGCTGGATCCATGGCCTGAGGCCAATTGTGTTAGCTTCAATAAGGTGAAGTGCTGAGTCCTGCCCTTGGGTTACATTAACCCCAGGCAGTGCTACAGGCTGGGGACAGAGTCAGGGGATCGGAGGGCAGCCCAGAGAAATTTGCCAACAGCTTAAGGGAGACCCCTCAGCTGGGCTTCCCACTTTTTGACCCCTCAGTGGGTTTTCCTCTTTATTTGCATGTGTTACCCCCCTGCCAGCACCTGTGAAGAACTTAAACCGAAAGTTTACGGAATAACACTCTTTGTTAATAAAAAATTGTGAGAGGTTAAGGTTCAGGGATTGTCAGTGATAGTACCTGACAGCAAAAGCATATTTAAAGCAATGCACAGACAAACTCTAACCCCCAGTGAAAGTATTCCACATGCATAGAGTATGATTGTTACCCAATAGTTGTCCCTGTGAGGGAGAAGACAGGTTCAACCTACCGACAGATCCCAGCAGTTACAATGGAGACTTCCCTAACTTTCGCCCCATTCTCAACTTACATTTAAACTATTTCTTTCTGTTTAGGTGGAGCTTAAGTGACTCGATTCATAAATACCCTTGTTACTGATTGGTGTAAAATTCTCTTGCTTTGCTGTTAAAGATACAGTCAAAGCAATATAGAGCACATGCCCAGTGAGGGGTGGCTGTAATGGTCGAACTTTGGGGTTGGGCAACTTTGGGTTGGAGGTGTGTGTTAACATTACAGTTGGGCTATAGTGAACCAAGTTCATCTAAAGAGAGAGATTTTGCCACAGCTGTTGGCTCAGCAGCAGGGCATCTCCTGTCTCCCTTGGCTGACAGGTGGTATGTGGTTTATCAGCTGCAAAATGCCATCGAGTTCTCCTCCCTGCAAGGATTTCAGCAGAGCCTGGCCTGTGGTGTCTCCACTCTGCTCCACCCTCCATTCCATCCCCCTCAGAAGATGCTTGCAGCTGTATCAGGAATTATCGTGGAGCATGCCAGCCACTTTCCATCCAGGGAGTACCAGCTATATTTTACCCTATAATTTCCGTACAGTTGTAGCTCCTTTTAGGATGTGAATATAGCTTCTGTTTCCTCTGATTTTACACCCAGCCATCTTTCTACCAATGGGATATGGAATAAATTTCTTCCTGAATTAGCAATGGGTTAATAAACAGGAAAAAAAAAAGAATAGGATAGATAATTGTTTTCCAAAAGATTTTGTAGATGAATGGATGGAGCTGTATGCCACTCAACATATTCTTAATTGATCTAGCAAAGGGTGCAGATAATGAGACAATTTTTGGCTGATACAAAATTATTCAAGATAGCCAAATCTTATTGTAAAGAGTTGTGTAAGGAATTAGTGTTGAGTGGTTGGGTGAGAAAAGACTAAATTAATGCTAAGTAAACCTCCTGAGGGAAAAGCAGTTTTAATGATGAAGCTCACAGTGGTGGACTCTAAATTAGCAAAGATTTCAAAACTCTTCTGATTAATTCCTTTAAGACCTCAGCCCAAAACTCAACCACCATCAAAAGAAAAACAGGATACTAGGAAGCACTGGGAAAGAATAGCAATAAAAAGAAAGCATCAGAAAACTTGATTATGTGTATATTGATGAGATGGAAACATAGTAAATGGTTTGTGGAAGTGTAGAGGCAAATAGACCTAAAAAGGGCAGACAGAAGAGCAGAGAGGGAGGGTTAGAGGTATGGGACAACTTCTGTGAGACATATAACTGTGTAGCAGTACTCTTCAGCTTGGAAAAGAGACAACAAAATGTGGGTGTGAGGGAGGAATAGCAAATTATGAATGACATGAAGAAACTGAATAGGCAATGATTACTCACTGTGGGGTACCCAAGGAAAGTATTAGGCAGCAGGTTTAAAACAAACAAAAGAAAGCCCTTTCCTGCATAACAATATTACATGTTGAGATTCATTTTCATTGGATGCCAAAATTACAAATAAGTTAAAAAAATGATTAAACAATTTTGTAAAAGAAAGATTGTGAAGAGCTATTAAACATGAGATGGATGATTTGAAACAGAAGTAGCTGGCAACTACTGTTCTACTTTCCCTCTTTCATATGTTCTTTTTTTTCTTAACATCAGCTGCAGGCCACTAGCTGAGAAAAATCTTCTGGTTTTTAGTTTGATCTAGCATATCTGTTTTTATGTAAAGCAGCCTAGGAAATATGGTTTATTCAATACTAAATATGTAAGCTCTGATTCTGCTATCCTTTATCCCAGCCTATTGTCAATATAAAAGCTAACCTGGTTTCTTTTGGGCGGCTTGATTAAATGTCATGTAACTGAGCACTTCTGAATCAATAATATGTCAATAATAATCCAACCAAAACCTTCCATTAAATGATCTTTTTAAGATATTTATCATGTATGTAATGGTATAAAAATATTTTCAGTGTTGCTAAGAAAAATGAACAAATATAGAATATACAGGCTGACACTCAATAAGTATTGCATGGGTTAAGGACAAATGGGAGAGCTATGTCTCCACAATCTAGCAAGGGATGCTAATTCAGTTTCTCTACAGTTTCTCTAATTTTGCTTTAGTGAAGCAAAGTTAGAAAGGAAGAAATGGTTAAGTATTCTCAACATCTTTATGTTTACAAAATCGTACCAGAAGAACAGTAATCCAGGTTGTTTTTGTCCTTTATTACTGTATGAACGTGGAGATTTCCATTTATTTCAAGGGCTGCTCCCACTAAATGTGTGATTTCTGTGGGAACAGAAAACAGCTTGGTTGGAGAATGTTGGTGTCTTCTCAGACGTTCAGAGCTAATGTGATAATGATCCTTTCTCTGTCAAAGCCCAACATGAACAAAACTACAGCTTTGGAATCGGCACATGAAAGGTCTACAAAGTGTTAGCAGAGTTGTTGCCAGAGAGAGGGAAAAATCCTGAGGGTTTTTTCTGAGGAAAGAAAATGAGATTCTCCTGACCTCAAACCTGAGAAAGATACAGTTTGAATTTGCTCTGCTGTTTGAGAATATTGAGGGGGGGAAAAGAAGCCCTAAATATTTGAGGAAGAATGAAACCCTTAGAGCTCATGCCATGGGAGAAATGAGAGAAAATGGAAAGGTTGGCTGTTGAAGTTGCTATCAGCAACTGAAATACTGGGTTGAACTTTCAGGAACCAAGTGTTCTCCTTGTAATTTCAAATTTATAAACAGGCACTGTTGTATTTTCTGGAATATTCACTTCTGAAAGCTGAAGAATAACAGAGTTCATTTGAACAGGCACCCCACCACTCAGGCAGCTTCCTAATGGAGCTGGGACTTGTGCTAACATTTGTTTCCAGGATAAGAGTTCTGGCAGCCTTAGACAGGGCACTGGCTTCATGTGATGATACGTGTGCATCTGGACAGGTTCCAGCTGTAAGAGTAGCATGTCTGCTGTGTCAAGTTGAACTGGCTGGAAATACCATGTGGACGTGGATACTGGTGGTGTTGGATACATTGCACAATGGCAATGGGCTGAATGGTCCTGTCAGGTTATAAGCCTGTGGTGTAAGAGAAGCACTGTCTTGAGCACTGCTTGAACATCCTGACCTTCGAGACTTGGACAGACTCCGAGAACATTTTCTCCCTGAGCAGGGCTCAGGTGTCATTGCATGTGCTTCAGTGTCCATGTTTAGGTGCTTTGAGGAATTTGTTCCAAAAATTGAGATGTAAATTGAATGCACGTATCAGTGAGGATTAGACTTCAAAATTACAGTCTTGAACTTTTCACATTTTTCTCATCCACTCTGGCATGTTTGATGCATCATGGTCACTGCCAATTGCTTTCTGATTATGTTTGATGTATGTTTGCAGCTGATGGAATCAAGTAGTTATTTGCAGAACTGTGCTGAACTCCCTTCTTGAACTCCTGGAATAACAGTTCAATGAAACCAGAATAGAAATGGGATCTGCATTTATGCTGGAGTAGGAATACTCAAAATGGAAAAATTCCTCATGTGCTGTCTATGTGAGATAGTATCCATGCTTTTCTGTGGGCTTGTGAAAAGAAAGTATTGGGTGAAAAGAAAGAGCAGGATTCAGTTCCTGCTGTTACTCTGCAATTTTAAATAAAATATCCAAAACCCACAGGCTTCATTTCTTCCTGCTGTTAAAATGCAAGTTGTAAACCTTGACTATACTTGAAAATGATTTTGGATTTAAAGTTGATAATACAATTTGGAAATTATTTTAACAAAAATATTAATATGAGGGGAAGAAATATTTCTTCAAAACATTTGAGAATGGTGAAATAGAAACTTGTGTTCTTGGTGACTTATCCCTGTGAGTTTGCTTTGGGCTTCAGAAATGGGGCTGTTTTTTGGTTTGTATAGTCACAGAAATGCTGGCCCACTGAAGTGAGTCTCATATAAGTAAGGTGTGGACAATAGCTCCTCTCCTACCTAGGAACAAAATACTGGAAAAGAGTTGTCAATTCTTGTAATGATATTCAGACTGTACTATTTTAAAAGACATGCCCTCTTTCTCATAGTAGTACAGTTTTTTCTGTCAGAATTGAGATTTTTCAAGTTTCAAGCAAAGTTGATAGAATTATCTTCTAAAGTATCCACCCAAAATGAATGCATTAAACAATGCATTTGTTATTTGTGTGCTTAGTTGTGAAACTTAACTTCAACAATTTAACATAAATGCGGGATCTAGTGCTGCTTGCATGCAATTATACTGGTGTTAATTAATAACTGGAGGAAGGATGGAGAGAACAGGCATATTTCTTTTAATTTTCTAGGATTAAAACAGTGGAAGTATGGTGCAAAATATTCTTCATGTTAATACTAATTGTGTTTTCCAATACTTTTTCATGTATGGGAGACATTTTAGCATACATTATACTCTATTAATTGCATGACATTTCTATAGAGTAGTAGGGCAATGATGATGTTGGAGAATGTGACAGGGAATTGTGGTTTTTTTTTTTACCTGCCAATGCTCTCTGGCAAGGTCACTGTCTGAATGGATTTTCTGATTACAGCCTTTTGTGTTGTACAAGTAAGAGATTTTGTGGTGCGGTTGTCAGATACTATTAAAAAGTTTAATTAGATTTTCTAAATTTGAGCACAGGTTTTCAGGCCTTCCTTCTGCATCTGCATTTTTTATAGTCTTCAGATTTGTTTCTTAATTTGAAAATGGGCTTTCTGATATACCCCCTGTCTGGTTGCATGTAGTAGTGCTATGTTTTCCTGAAGCTGTTGTTGCTTGTGATGAATAGGAACTACTGGAATAATCTAGTGATGCTAATTCAAATTCAGTTGTAGTGCTGCTGCCTAGATACATAGTAATTGTTACAGGAGCCTCCATTCTGATAAGAACAAATATTCATGAGGAAAACATTGCTGATTTTTAACTCATTTGCTCTTTAAGCTCAGAACTCCACTGTTTCTTCCTAATGAAGAGAAGTAAAAGGACAGGTATGGAGGTTTTGAGGATGTATATGTACGTCTTTAATAACCACAAAATACTGTGACTGATCAATGGAACACACGTGATGTATATTGTTTGAATCTTGTGTGCCACAAGATATTTAAAGTATGAATGTCTTGGATACCACAATGCCAGTATATCACCCACTGCAGCCCTCCCTGTCCATCCCCACTATTAAGGCACTGTTGTACAAGAGGGATTTTCCCTGAAGATAAAATCAGGAGTGTTCTTTAAACAAGTGTTGTTTTCAGGTGGTAGTGCACACTGTTAGGAGGCACAGAACTGCACCAAGCTGGAGACCTGTACACTGTCATCAAGTTTGACATTGTTTAGTTTCTGTATTTGCAGCCTTTAATAAACTGAGGATAATTTATTTATTACAGAGTGGTTTACTTTTTTTTAAAAAATTGAAAAATAAAACAATCACTTGGGGATTTTTGCTTGCTTGCATGTATGGGTGTGTATAACTATGCAGTTACCAATTGCATTTGCAGGTGTTTGTGGACAAGGGTTTTTGCAATAGTTTTTAGGATCAGATTAAAAATAATTGTTCTAGAGGGTTCAGTTGGAGTTGGGATATCCGATGGGAGAGACTGGTAGAAAGAGAGCTTGTAGAAAAAAAAACTGAATCATTGGCAGTAACTTTGAAGTGACCATTTTTAACAGCAAAGGTTAGGGGGTGCAATCTATATTTTCTGGCATTTTAAAATCAAAATAAAATCTTTCTTAAAGTCTTAAAGTGCATAAAATAATTGACTCTGTGTCATATGTTCTGTTGGGCTCTGAGTTAACACAGTTTTCTTTAGCTGCAGAGCTACAGGCCTTGCTTTCAGAGTACTCACCCCTGAGTTTTACCTCTGGTGCTGCTGCTAAGCCCTGGGTGGTTGGGGTGCTCATGAGGCAGACAACAGGCAAGTCCTAGAAAGTCAGAGGGCTGGGTTTTTTGTATTAATAATGCCATGTTTATTTAACTGTATTGGAATATGATACACAGGTTATTTGACTGGCTTTTGAATTTCATGAGCATTTGAAGAGTTTTATGTTAAATCCTCAGCTTCAGTTTTCTTGCTTTAATAGGCAACTGTTAATTTGAACCAAACTGAGAAAATGCTGGAGACTTTCTTCTGTGATGGCAGTTTGTTAATCTGACCTCTTTGTCCACAGAGAAGTCAGGGAATTTGCTCTCAGAATAGCTGCTCTTTGTTCTATCTATAGTATTCTTAAAGGCCTTTTAAAAAATTGTAAATTCTAATTACCGTATATCAAATACAGAGAATCTATATGAGAGAAAGGCAATGTAAAATAAGATAAAACTGCATTCCAGAAAAAATGTACCACAGAGAAGAATAAGAACCTAGGAAAAACTGGTTTTCTTTTCATCTTCTAGAAGAGAATTTTATAATCTTTTACATGCTTTTGCTCCCAGGAAATGGATAATTAAAGTTTGGATGAAGAGCAATTAAATTCAAACTAAATGTATATTTATCTAGGGAATATACAGATTTTTAGAGGTTTTATTAATACCAGTTATAATTTAATATAACACTCACTTTGGGAATACTGGAGTATGCCTCAGGTTTACTGGCCACCACTTTTCCATATCAGTATTTAAATCATTTATTAAAGTGGAACTTAGTGAGCAATAAGCAGTAGCTTGCCTGTTCTTATATCAGCAATTGTGGACTGACTGCCTGTTTTTCTAACTCATATGGACTGCTGTTGTCTACTGGCATTCTGCTTTCAGAAACTAATTAAAAAATATATAATAGTACCATCTCTTGGCAAAAAAACCCTCTTTTTAATTGTATATCTAAAGAATCAAACTCATGTTTTTCAATTTAAAATCTAGGCATTTGTTTCCTCCTTACCTGTATTGACTCTATTGTTGTCTGTAACTACCATTGATAAGTTATGCCTTTTAAAGTGCTGATGGTTCATTGCAACAGCCTTTGTTACATCATATTAAGAAAACGTTGAGAAGCCATTGCTTTTGGTTTCCCAAAAACTCCAGAACCAGTGACTATGCAGACATCAATTTATTTGGGTAGGATAGTTGGTGAGGGAATTGACTTGCAAAAGATTGTAGACGGAGTAACTGCAGAATCTTTTCCAAATGGACACATTGCGCTTTCCCAAATTATTCTCAGGTTTCACTAGATTCTGTGCTGTCTGCATGGCCAGATGGGATCCACTTAGGAATTGTTCACCAGGACACTTTCCATCGTTTACCATCAGTTCTGGCTAACCAGGGAGGTATCAGACAACTGGAAGTTGGGCACTGTGATGCTTACCTACAAGAAGAGTTGGAAGGAGGATAGAGGCCTGTCAGCCTGACCTCAGTACCAGGGAAGGTTATGGAGCAGATTACCCTGAGGGCATCACAAGGCATGTACAGCACAAGCAGGGAACCAGGCCCAGCCAGCATGACATCCTTTATGATCAGCTGACTGCCTTGGAGATGAGGAAAAGGCTGTGGATATTGTCTACCTGGCCTGTATCAGTGTGGCCAGCAAGGCTGGGGAAGTGACTGTCCCTCTGTACTCAGCACTGGTGAGGTCACACCTCGAATCCTGCGTTCAGGTCTGGGCCCCTCACTGCAAGGAAGATAGTGATGTGCTGGAACTTGTCCAGAGGAGGGCAGTGGAGCTGGTGAAGTGTCTAGGGAGTATGTCCTGTGAGGGGCAGCTGAGGGAGTTGGGGTTGATAACCTGGAGAAAAGAAGGCTCAGGGGGGAGTGCTTTTCACTCCACACAGCTGCATGAAAGGAGGTTGTAGCAAGGTGGAGTTCAGTCTCCTTCCATGTTACAAGGTACAGGATGAGATAAAATGGCTTCAAGCTGTGCCACGGGAGCTTTAAGTTGGATATTAGAAAAACTTCTTTCACTGAAAGGGTTTTCAAGCACTGGAACAGACTGCCCAGGGAAGTGGTATCACCCAGTGTTCAAAAAATGTGCAGAGGTAGCATGTGGGTACATGATTTTAGTAGTTAACAGCAGTGCTGGGTTAATATATTCCTGTTCTATAATGATAAGACCTTTCTTCCCACATATTTCTTCCCTTTCTTTTACCTCATATAGATGCTCTGTAACCAAACTCCCTTTCTGTCTTCCAGTTCTACCCTTGATCCCCTTCATCTGCTTTTAGGATCTACATTTCACTGATGTTTCTTTTCGTCACTACAGCTTCTCTTCTGATAAATTTAGTGAGCAAGTATTGTATCTTTATAATATTCCATCTTTATCCCTTGGACTGGTTATTCCCTCTCAGCCTTTGATTTGCTTGGTTCCTGTCTTCTTCTGACTGTTTCCTACCTCTGAATGCTCTGGGGAGTATTCTCTTGAAAAGTTGTCTGATTCAGCATTCTTACAATTTTTATAGTGATTCTGCATGGACTATGGCTGCTCTCCTTAACTGTATCACTACATATCTGCCTGGGAAAATATCAATTTGATAACCTTTTAGAAAAGGCCTCACAAGCCTGTGTATCTATTCCAGTCTTGACTTACCTTGTCCAAATTGAAATCTTAGACCAAGTTTCTTGTACTTCCTCCAAGAGGCCTGTGAACTCATTTTCAGTTCAGAGATAGCTACTAACCTTTGATTCTAATTTCAGCCTACAATTTAATTTTCTGAGTATGAGCACTGATAGACTTGTCAGTTAGGCACTAAGCATGGGTTTGCTATGTGGGTTATTTTTCTTATTCAGGCTGTCTTGATGATTCCTGCTGCAATATTTCAAATCTTTCCTGTCTTTTCATGTAGGCAAAGTTGGCATTATCTTGTGGCTCCATTAGCGTGGCATACTTTTTGTCTTTTGTTGTAATTTTGTTCCTCTGACAATTCTTCATATTGCTGCAAAGGTCTTCCTTCCTGTGTTTCTATTACCTTTAATTCCCTTGCTTTACAAAATCCATCCCGCCCTTGCCTCACTAAACTTAAGCTGTTGATTAATTCTCGAGGATTTTCACAACAGTTTGCAGCATACTTAGGACCTTATCTTTAAGTCTGAGGGTGAACACCAAGCTCCAGTTGGCTCTGGAACAATTACTATGTATCTAGGCAGCAGCACTACAAGTGAATGAGAATTAGCATCACTAGAGACTATTCCAGTAGTTCCTATTCATCACAAACAACAACAGCTTCGGGAAAACATAGCACTACTACACGCAACCAAACAGAAAATATATCAGAAAGCACATTTTCAAATCAAGAAACAAATCTGAAGGCTATAAAAAATGCAGATGCAGAAGAGAGGCCAGAAAATCTGTGATCACATTTAGAAAACCTGACTGAAGCCCAGCCTTCTTCATCTACTTGTTGAAGGTCCAGGCAGATACATTTGGTTTTTTCCTTGTAGTATTCCTACACCTACCCTTAAGCTGGGAAACGGATATATCCCTATAAGCAGACCCAATCTACTTCATTATCCTCCAAATCCCTGCTTAATATTCTTCTTAACTAAGACTAATACATGAGAGCATGAGCACAGTCTCCTGAGATCAAGCTGAGCAATGCCGCTTGCTTTATCTCCACCATTGATGACTGCATTAATTTCCTCTGTACTTTGCAAAATAAGTCATCTGAGGCAGGGGCAGGTAGCATAAACAAAGTGTTACTGCAATGCAGTTGATAAGTAATGATTTTGGAAGGCTGGCCCTTCTAGGAGATTTTGGACTGGTGGCCTACGCTATATGAATGCTGCAGAACATGTGCCTCTGGCTGAACAATAAGGTGTTATGGGATTTACTTTATATTTCCTTACTTCTATTAAAGATTTATTTTATAGAAACCTTTATTGTTTCTCAATTAAGTTATTTGTATAATAACGGCATGTGTGGGTAGCACAGGATGATAAATATTGAATATGTGGAAGTGATTCATATTTCATGAACTCTGATCCTGACCTTCTTACAATTACCAGAACAAATTACATTAATTACACCAAATTACATGACAGGTGGAGGAAGTTGTCATTAGTATCCATTACATACAGCAATATAGAAAGAAACTCCCTGGTTTTCTGTGGTAATTGACTGCAAGCATGACCACTCTTACATAACAGCAATACACACTCAGGAGGTGATGTTTTGTTTGTGTAGTTTTCATGTAAAAAGAGCTTACTTATTTCAGAATAAAAAGCTTTTTCCAGTGAAAAAATCAATGGAACCTGGATTCCTATGGATTAGGGTCTACTGTGTCCACTATTGCAGCCCCTTTTCCACCTCTCTCTAAATTCTCTCTAGTGTCCTAACCAAAGAGTGATGAGGGTGCCATTCATGGACCTCCTGCCAGTGTCTGTGCCAGTGGCATTGGCAGCTGCAGAGGTTGTCTGTGCTCCTTTGGGGCAGACATACATTCCTGTCTTTTAGGCTTTATTGCTAACTGCTGGTTTTCAGGAAACCTGAAGGAATGCAATCGTTTGTAAGTTTCAAATTTGGGTTAATAGTGGTTGTGTGTGTGTGAAATTAGATGAGGGGGAGATACTGTGGTAAGAGAAACCACATTTCTCTAGGCAAAGAAACAGTGGAAAATATTTTGTGCAAAGGTCAACATCCAAAAATGTGCACCTGAGAATGATCTGTAAGGGTCATATAGTAATGACCCATGCGACAGACTGGTGCAGCATGGCATTATGCTCCACTGGGAACCAGCACCTCCCACAGTGTACACATTCCACTGGCTTTTCCTTTTTAGTCACAGAGCAATTTTTCTGAGGTGAAAGACCGTGATAAGGAAGGGACATATTTTGATATTGCAGCTGCTTGCTCACTCCATGCCCTTCCTGGATGGGATGGATAGGAGCATCGTAAGGTGAAACCTGTGGGGTGAGATAAGTGTCGTTTAGTAACTACAAGTAAAATATAATAATAATAATAAGAATAAGAATAATAATAGGGAGAAGGAGACAGAGAAGAAAAAGGGACATAAAAAAAAAAAAGAGAGGGCAATAAACCCCAAGAACAACAAGTGATACACAATAGAATTCTCACCATCCACTGACAGATGTACAGCCTGCCCTCAAGCAGTGCTCAGTCCCCCCTGGCCAACTCTCCCCAGTTTATACATTGGGAATGACATTCCTCTGGTCAGTTTGGTCAGCTGTCCTGGCCAGGCTCCCTCCCAGCTTTTTGTGTACCTCCTCGCTGGCAGAGCATGAGACACTGAAAGACCTTGACTTGGGGCAAGTACCANCCACTGGGAGCCCCACCAGCACCTCCCACAGTGTACACATTCCACTGGCTTTTCCTTTTTAGTCACAGAGCAATTTTTCTGAGGTGAAAGACCGTGATAAGGAAGGGACATATTTTGATATTGCAGCTGCTTGCTCACTCCATGCCCTTCCTGGATGGGATGGATAGGAGCATCNAGAAAGAAAATTAACTTTATCCCAGTCAAAACAAGGACAGATATGTATAACTTTTCTTCATGCCTGACATAGTTGTATTGTTTACTAAGCACAATGGAAATACCCATTTTACCCATTTGTTGGTTTGTGTTAAGAAAAAGAGTTTTAATTTAAATCTTTCAAGGTAATATTA
>VZTZ01015539.1:82194-103308 GCA_013400955.1 Drymodes brunneopygia | reverse complement strand
GTGATAAGGAAGGGACATATTTTGATATTGTTGCATTTTAACCCCAGCCAGCAACTAAGTACCCTGCAGCTGCTTGCTCATTCCATGCCCTTCCTGGATGGGAGGGATAGGAGCATTGTAAGGTGAAACNACCCATTTTACCCATTTGTTAGTTTGTTTTAAGAAAAAGAGTTTTAATTTAAATCTTTCAAGGTAATATTATGAAAAAAAGAGAGAAAAATGTATGAAAATCACTGAACAACTTCCTCCTAATTTTTAAAAATCTCTGACTGTCTGTGAAGAGTTTAGAGAATGTGACTCTAAAAATGTATGGTAGAGACTGGTTTATTCCGTTATCCATTATCCATATTATTTAATTTCCTTTGTAAACACTTTTTAGCCAGTCAAAGGCTCAAGTAATGTAATATAAATGGAGACACCTTCCCTTTCTGGATGTCTGAGCAGAGCAGACTTTGACACCGCATGTAATTTTATGGGCACTATATCCCTGAATACCTCTCAGGACTGGGGCCCGAGACCCTGTTCATGTAACTGACTCTTGTTAGGCTCTTGGAGCAGCTTCATGGAAGACCATGTGCAAAAATAGCATGTACAGATATTTGCTTGTACATACATAGTTTTTTTTTTTTATATGCAGTAGGCATGATAAAAATAAATCAAACTGCTTCCATGAACTCCAGTCTGTTTCCCAGGTAGGTGAGTGTACAATTTGACATATGTAAAAAAACCCAGTCATGAACAACAAACAGATTTTGCTTTAAAAAAGTGCAGTGAACCCCCTCTGTGAGTGATGAAGCAGTCATTATTTTCACATAAGGTCTTTGGTTTCAAAAATGTAGTAAAATCTCATAAATAAAGTTAGGCATGCAATCAAGAAATTAACATGTATCAAATCTTTGCAAAAAAAGGCAACAGAATCTGTTGAAGGAGACAGTGGAGAGGAAAGTTTTGAATGAAGACTTAAAAAAAAAGGAAAACCTTTAAGAAATCCTTTAAAAAGTGGATGAATGTGGTATATGCAGAGTGGTATCCAATGCAGTGTCACTGGAGGAAGTGGCATGGTTAGCATGGCTTTCAGTGACCTACCACCTCACCTGGGGCATCTTTGACTGGATCAACTTCAAACTGGGAATGTCAACTCCTCTGCTGCAATTGCCTAGAAAGTATCTTTAAACAGTTCAAGGTTAGTATATGCTTAAAAAACCTTCCATCTTGTTGATCTACCAAATACTTTAGAATGATGGCCCAGCACTCTAGTTTGTGGAATAAACAATGTATTTCTTCACTTTGTCACTAAGATGAAGAATGCTAAGAGAGCTCTGGGGCTGGGGATGGTTGTATTATGTATAATAATGTGTATTCTCTCTGCAAGAGAGAATGTTCTGTTGTAGAGAATGGAGCATAGGAATGGAAAACCTGAAGAAGAGAGTAAGGTTTGTGCTTTGCCTTGCACTGACTGAAGCAAGTATTTGCTGAATTTGTGCAGAGGAAGCTTCTCTTTTTGAGGCTGCCTAACACAATAGGAGAACTTATCTTACAGCTGGAATCAAAATTCATAAAGGTTTTTATATTATACCAAATACACATACCATTTAAGCTATGGTCTTGAAATCCAGGCCTTCAATAGCATAGTTTGAAATGTCATATGCACACATCAGCTCACAATGCAGAAAAAGTAGAATATATGGGGCACAGGATTTAGCCATTGCACAGTAAATGAAATAATACTTCTGAAACCTTTTGAAATTGCAATTTAAAAAAATTTATGACTTTTAACTTCTTTTGTAAAAGTTAAACCTTGCTGCCCTTTCCTTAGAAAACTATGACAGTAACACAAAATTTACTTCTTTGATATGTTATTCGAATTTTTCTTCAAGTCAGCATTGAGCTTTAGAATGTAGTACCATCTAATACTGTATAATAATTTAAATCCATTTTAATGACTTTTGTAATATAAATGTTTTAAGTATAATAACAATCATTTTAACAAGTGTTTCCTGATTCCAGGCATGTGTAAAGAAGATAGGGTAGGTAATATAGCTGACCAGATAACTGCTTTTACAAATTATATTCATTCTTCTTTATTTCGCTGCAAAATGAAGTGAGTTCAGTGTAGTTCAAGGAAAGCATTGTGATAAACAGACAGCTTAAATGTGAGCAGTGTAAAGAGCAGCAGCTTGCAGAAATATTGCTATAGATACTAAGACCGTATCCTGCCTCGCTACGGACCACACATAATTGAATCATGTTCAATAGAAGGCCATTACAAAACAGTGCTGATTTGCAATGCTAATATGGTGAAGACAGCTGTCACTGGGAATTAAACATGATCATTCAAAGCCTGAATAAATGAGGTGCCCATTATCTTCTGGCTCTGCTACAGCCTGCTTAAAGAACACAAATAAATGATACTGTCTCAATAACCAGCTCAGTTTTGTCTTCCAGCCATAGAAATATGAAGAAGACAGAGGGAAGAGGGAGGGCACACAACAACATCAACAATAAAGAGCAGAGTCAATTTACAAAGAGACACAGAAAACCAATGCCCTACGACTTCATTTGCAACGGAACAGTATTTGTGGAAAAATGGAGAAAAAGCTCTTTAACCAAGCTAACATGTTGTAGTGTAGAGCATGCATACTTATTTACAAAAAAAACAGTGAATAAACCCAGGTGTCTAAAAACTCAGTCAATGATTTGCCAAAAGAAATCAGTTAGACATGCCAAAATGTCAGATGAAATGACAAGTCTGCCAAGAGTGATAAAGGACAGGTCAAGGCAGATTCCTTTTCCTTTTGCCATCCAATACTTTTAATGTCATAAAATATTTCAATTCAATTTTAATGCGAACCATAATCCATACACAAGGAAAATGCTGATCAATTGGAAGAAATCTGCAGTTGTTTGAAGAAAAAATTTGTGGGACGTTTGTGCCATTTCACAGAGAGCAAAAAACCCAGCAGTGATAAGAAAAAGAAAAAAGAAAAGTTAATATAAAAATGAAGGCTATTTCTACTTCAGATAAGACTGTCAGAGCCAACTTACTGGTCCCTTGTGTAGCTAGCTCAGTGCTAAGTGGAGTCTGCCTGTTTGAAGCTGCAGATGGGCAGTGCAGGGAAGCAGCCAAGCCCAGGTGAGAGCTGTGCAGGGCTGGGGATCTGCACCACGCCAGGTAAGGATCCTCTGGCTGGCCTGCTCCTGTCCTGGCCCGGCAGCTGCCTGGGCTGTGGTGCTGGGCTGCTGGCAGAGGGGATCACTGGCAGCTGCTGTGAGAGGCAGTGCCTTAGTTGGTATTTAATCACCAACTCATGCCTATAGAAAATACTGTGTAAAATCTGCACATTAAAGGAGAAAGAAGAGAGAATACAGAGGAGTAACTTACAGAAGTCCTGCTGATAGCAGGTGTGAAAGTACTTCTTTAGACCTGTGATATCATCAAAGGAGAGCAACATGTGAAGGAGTGCTGAGCTGTTTTTCTTCCATTGAAGTATTTGCCCACCCACCGCCTCTTCATGGTGTTTTACATTTTCCAATAGGAAAAGCAGCTGTTAGAGGCTGGAAACGTCAAAATGAGCTGGACAAAGTGGAAGGAAAGGAGCTGAGCATAATGATGACTTAGACCACTGTTTTGTGTAATGCCAGGTTTCAGAGCAAGTGTTCTGGGACCTTTGACAAACTTGTGTAAGTACACAACAGGAAACAGCTTTCACAGTGGAGCGGGCTGCACACGTGAGGACATATGCTGGTCTAGAACAGTGAGATAATTCCAAAGAAAATAAAGGTATGGGCAAGGATTAGAATGTTCATTGTACAAAAAAAAAAAAAAAGGCTTAGAAGGTGTATGACTGAAAAATTGCATCTGACATACGATTGAATACCAGCAAGTGTAAGGTCATATATATGGCACAGGAAAGAAAATCAATAGGGTGGATAAAAACTGGGGATTAGCTCTTTCGAAGTGAAGTTTAGAAATGGGTGGAGTTTTAAAGATAAGAAAAATAAATGAAAAAGTTGCAAATTGAAGCACAGGCTGGTATTGGTGAAACATTGTAAGTGCACAAACAAAAAGCAACAGTGTTTGCAAGACACGTGGTGTAAATGCATCTACACTTGAAATGCTGCGTTTGCTTATATCCTCGCATGTACTGAAATGCTTATGAAATCAACAAGAAGGACATTTAATAGTGGAGAAAAACATAATACAGAGTACATGTGTAATGACCACTAGCACCATATCTCTCTTCTTTAGAAACTAGAGGATTCAGGGTCACAAATAAGTCAAGCTACACCTGAAGAAGTGGAAATGTTTATATTTTTGAAAGAGATAATAGATGTATGAGACACCCATGTAAAGCAGGTGTGAAAGGTGTTTCAAGGCCAGAATCCTTTGGTATCTGAACATTTTTTAGATAAATTTCTCTTAAATAGAGCAAGGCTGAAGAAATACAGATTTGAAACCACTATTTTAAGTTCCTTCATCTGTCATTTACTTGATAACTATGTGCTTTGCAAACCCATTATGTGTGAGCCACTAAATAGAAGGCCCTAATAGTCGTGCCCTACTGTGAGAATATCTTTAATGGATTCTCTATTTTCACAGTTTCACTTGGGGTTTAGTATTTTTCCTGTTTTAAAGCCCAAGGAGTGAAAACCTTGTATTAACTGTTTTGAAACTCTGTGGGTGCAATACAGCAGCTGTACATTTAATATCAAAGCCTTTGATTATGTTTAACTGAGGGGGTTCTTCTTCCCTGCCCTATTCCTTCCTGTGTCTCAGGCATTCCCTGTAGATTTATGCATTTTACTACTTCAAGGTTTTCAAAATACATTTTAATTACGAGGTAACTTTTTCTGTAAGACTCTTGTTATGCAGGTTTGTAATTTTTTTAAAATGTGACTGGCAGTGTCACAGGTGACATGCAGCCAGAGAATGAACCAGAGCATGGGCAGATTGTCACACACTGCACAATCCCACAGTGCTGTGCCTGTGCACACCTCTCAGATAAGTGAAATGTGCATAGCAAGGCCTTTCAAACCCTCCTCTCTGACTCTGATTCTTTTATGGTGAGACTTGGGGCAGGATGCTTTCCATATATCTTCATTCCTCCCATATCACAGCTCCCTCAGCCACAGAATTATCTTGTCCTTCTTCTCCTTTTTATTAGGTGCTTTTATTACCAGATAGATTATTATGTCCATGTAATTAGCAATTTTACTGCCAATATTATTGTATGTTTTATGCAGGGGCTACAGTGTGTATTTCACAGCAGTAAATGCAAGACTCATTTGGCATTTTTCTTCTCAGGAAGGCCTTCAAATGCCACTGGATGAATGAACAATCCTGATGCTTTATAAAAAAAAACTAGGATAATTCACAATGCTCCATTTTCAGTAAGGCACTTAGTGTTTTCATGCACTGCCATTGTAGCATTTAAAACTGTAGACATGGTAAATGGTGAGCAATTCATATATTTGCCAAATGGAAGTATGGGTCACACTAAAGTTTCCTGCTAGCAGTGTGAAACCAAACTTTATTGCTGTTAAATAAATGACTGTTCTATTAATAAATCAATATTCTATATCAAAGTGACCAGTGTAGTAGATGAGGGAAAGATGTTTTTTACCTGGATTTCAGCAAAACATTTGACACTGTTACCTGCAGCATTCTCCTAGAGAAACTGACTGCTCATGGCTTGGGCAGGTGCATGGTTTGCTGGGTATAGAACTGTATGAATGGGTGATGCCAAAGAGTGGTGTCAAATGGAGTTAAATCCACTTGGCTCACGATTGCTACTGGTGTTCCCCAGGGCTCAGTCTTGTGTTCAGTCCTTTTTAGTGTATTTGTCTGGATGAGGGGTTGAGTGAACCCTTAGACAGTTTGCAGATGACACCAAGTTGGGTGGAAGTGTTGGTCTGCTGGAGGGTAGGAAAGCTCTGCAGAGAGATTTGGACAGGCTGGATCAATGGGCCAACACAGAGAGACATAGAGAATCACAAAGCACTTTAATTAGAGAAAGTGACTTTAATTGGCTCCACCACGTAGGAGGAATCAAGCAAGTAAGGTGCTCAGAAAAAATGGAGCAGGTTTCATAATTGTAAGATATATATTTGATTCGTAACAGGGGACTTCTGAGAAAAATGAAACTATGCATAACCTAAGCAAAAATTTAAAAAAACGCAGGAAACTGCATGGACATTTTCTATAGAAGGCAAGGATTTTGTTCCCATCTATCTGCCTCCCTCTGAATCTTTATAACAGAGCCAGTGAATCTTGATTTCAAAAAATTTTGGCCTTATGCTCAACTGCATTACCCCTAGTACCTTCTGTTCCACTTATATCTCCCTACACTACTGAAAGAAAAGCATATATAAATACAGTATTTACCTTTTGACTTAGAATCAAAGCACTTGTAACTAAAAACCAGGGAAAGGCGGAGAAGAATGGAGCAATGGGGAGAGTCTTACTATCAGTACCTGGAGCACTTTCTGATATTTCAATTCCAAGCTGAGATGAATAGCTTCCCGATCTTGCCCTTAGCCCCATTTATTTCAAATTTCTCTTGAATGCTGCTGAAATCCGTGGGAGAATTCCTGTTCATTTCCAGGCTTCAACTATATTTATTTTCCTATCTAGTGGTATTAAAATACTAGAATCTAAATTTTCTAAAATACACTCTTCGTGATGCCTAGATCTTGTTTCATTTCCTATTTTATCTCGGCATCTAGAACTATTAAGAAAGAAGAGCACAGATAATGATGGTATTGCTTTCAGATAGGAATGGAATAAAATCCCCTTTGGATTATCTTCTTGATACAGCTAAGGATTGTAGCTTAGTCTATGATGGAAACAGGGTGGATTTTGGTGTTTGTGGGTTTTTTTCAGACTTGCACAACTCACAGATTAAATCAATGTTTACCATAGGAAATAGTACATAATTGCAGTGTCTCACAAACAATAATTGCTGTTAAACTTTTATCTTTATTTCTTAATTTTTGCCTATCACTGCAGGACTCTCTGAGATTTCTCTTTTCATGATAAAACAAACTTCACTGTTTCTTAAATTCCCAACTGCATACTGCCTCATAACTTTGCATCAGGGCTTCAGGTATTTCCCAGCTCTTACTATCATGATAAAAGAGATGCTGCACTGCAAAGTGAGTGGAACTTTATAAAATCTCTGAAACCTTCAAGTTAAGAGACCCATGTGCTTAAATCCCTACAGAATCCAGCAATCATTAGTCTCTTCCATCTTCATGTGGCAGGTAGATGGAGGCAACTGGGGTAATTAAAACCCAGCATCAAAACACTGGGTCTGTTTAATGTATTGTTTTTAACTTCTGTTTTTAATCCTGTGTATAAACTGTAATTTATTTCCTTTTCTCATTATCCATTAGATTGAATAGGATAAAGTGTTTTTGTCATGTTGATAAGGTTGGATTCATAGCTATGAAGCTGTTGCACAGCAATGAATGTTTTATCCTTACATTATGACACTGCAGTATTTTTGTATGTTATACTCAAAATACTAAAAGAAATGGTAGAGGAAGGAGTAGAGATTTGTTTTCAATTTGCATTTTTTCAGTCATTTGTGTCTTTCCAAATGGTCTAAACTGTATTATACTTCCTGTCAAATTTAATTAAAAATAATGCCCAAAACTTCATACTAATTAGCTGATTGGAGGCATAAAATGTTCTTTCTGTCCATCTATTTTTATTCTTGCTTACTTTTGAAGTATGAATGGTGTGGAAAATCCTTCCATGAAAAGGCAGATGGAGATAATTGAACTCTTTTCATACAGTCCCAGGTAGAAATCAAATCCAAAACCCAGAGGTGAAAGGTGAGCTCTATAACTACTATACCCAACTATTCTTGGTAAATATCAGCATGAGCATAATTATTAACATTTCAATTATACTCACAGTATTACATCTCTCCAAGGGGTTTAACTCCACTGATTTTCAACTTGTCTTATTTTTTTGGTAGACATCCAGTTGGAACAAAGTTACTGGATAATATTTTTGACACAAAAGGGTAACATGCTTTTCAAAATACAGGATCTATATGTTTTGTCCTCAGTGACACTTGTATGCTTCCAGATTTTGATTGCTTGGTAACACTGCTTGGCATAGTGGGTAGATTTAAATAGATTTAAATAACACAAGAAATAAAAAACTACACAGGAAATAAAAAACTGTATCCAAACTCTTCTCTTGTAAAACATATAGTTTGAAATCTAGACCTAAATTAATAATAATTCATCCTTTAATTTTAAAATGTTATTCACTCTTTGCCTGTCATTCAGTAATTTTTACATGTTTCATAAAATTTATTTAGCCAATGTATGAAGCCAAAAAATGTGACTATTTAAGGTGTTTTGTTGCTATGTATCTAAACTTTTTCTGAGCATTCAATCTTAAAATACTTAATAAAATAAGGATTTATGATCAGTGGGAATCACATGAGATATTTCTGTGCCTTTATTAATTCTATATAATCATCTTCAGTGCTTGTACATTATGGCTGAGTTGGAGTTACTGGGTATGTGAGCATCTCTGAGTAAAGGTGCTGTATTATTCTGTATTTA
Source organism: Drymodes brunneopygia (assembly GCA_013400955.1). NCBI lineage: Eukaryota > Metazoa > Chordata > Aves > Passeriformes > Petroicidae > Drymodes > Drymodes brunneopygia. The sequence goes on along the minus strand of VZTZ01015539.1, from coordinate 94,722 downwards.
TGGGAGTGGTACTTTCAGGAAAGGCTTATGAGAGAGACCAGCCTATCTGCAAGAGGAATGGAGACTTCAGCCTGAAGACTGAATATAACAGCAAAAGTGACTCCCATCCTAGAGACACGGGAATCAGCACAAAACAAACTGAACAAAACAGCAGCAAAGATAGCACCCTGTATTCCTGCTTCTCATCACGAGTGGGAAAGAAACCTCATTTAGCAACTATAAAATCCTTAAATCTTCCTAAGAAAATGGCAAACGTCCAACAGGATTGCAAGAGAGAAGACTACAGTAAGCCTGTACTGATGTTGTATGGCCACTGTATCCAGCAAAACCAGGTCCCAGAGCAACCAAGCATTTGGAAACCGGAAGAAAACAACCCACTCTTCCTTCTATACCCCACGTGTTTTCCAATGGCCTGTCAAAAAAACATGAACACCAAAACCAAACGAAACCCAACCCAACCCAACCAAAAACCAAACCAAATCAAACCCAAAAACCAAACCAACAAACCAAACAACCAAACAAAAACCATCAAACCCCATGAAAATAAAAGAAATAGGGCCATAATCCTATCTGACATAGACTGTCTAATTCTATTGCCTTAGGCATACTTTAAAGCATATGATGATCTTGTGCTAAGACTCCTAGTCTGAGCATGTAAGGACACCTGCCTTATTTTGACAAAACTTCACTGTTTTCAGTGGGTTTTACACTGGTGGTAACTAAAAATCTGCCTGTTGGTAGCAATTGATGTGAAGCAGCTCAATACTTGCTCTGATATTTCAAGATCTTAGTTTTACAACAACCAAGCAAGCTCTCTCCCTTGTTCTGTCAATGTTACAGTGTTACAGTGGATATTCTGATTATATTAGGTCATTTATCCACACAGAACAAAAGAGTGCAGGGAATTTACAGAATATGTGTCCTCATGTTAGCTAGACATGTTGCTGCTCTAGATGGTTTGGCTGTATGTCCATGTGCAAGCTGGACTTTGACAGCACTTATTATTTATGTGTTATTTTTCATCATGAAGCAAAAATATATTCAGAAATGACAACAAGTGATCTACCTTTATAAATAAAAGGGTGAAAACAGTATCCCTGTATGACTGGAGAAACATATGGAGGTACCCAGAGCTCCTTGCTCTTCCCACCGTTGTCCCATGCAGGAACTGGTGGTGTTCTGGATATTCATTCTTAAACACAAAATCACAGACAGTCTTGTCATATAATTGCACTGAATGAAGACATACAGCAAAATTCAATAAAGAATAGTCATCTTTTTTCCTAGTTTCAACTAATTCTTCTGTACAAATAGGTATTTAAATAACATAGGCTGCAAAAGTGGCAGCAACCAGCCAGAGTGTATGTGTATAGAAACTCTCTAATATAAATTAGTGCCTTTTAAAAATCATAGTAAACTGTTTTCTGTAATTATAATAAACCCTAGAGTTTTAGCCATGTAATAGTAATTTTTAGTGTCTTCACCATTATTTTCCTTTTTATTTATTTAACTACAACTAACTTGAGCAGACAATGTTAAGTGGGGAAACATATGTGGTTAAATAGCCTGTAATTATGCCTTTAGACATCTCTTACCATCACAAGGCTCCTCCTGCTACTATGACCAGAAAAAGTGACCTAACTGATTTCACCAGCAGCCTTGCCAGTGTCTGATGCAGAATACATGGTCTTATTAAGCAATCAGAATAAAAAATAAATAAAAATCAACCATTACAGTGGAATAGTAATCAGCAGTGTTTATGCTAGTCCCACAATGCACAATCAGAATCATGAATTCTGCTAATTGGGTACCTTTTACATCCAGAGGTGCCTGCAATAGGAAACAAAAGGGACTTGAAAATTAATGTTTGTAGCAATTAGTTTCTGTCTAAAGGCTTAGCCCAGTTCATGGAAGCCATGATTCAAACAGAGATTATTATAGTAAGTATGGTATTTAAATGTCCTCTGTCATTATTTAGCATCAAATTTAGCATTGCAAGACTAATTTGGATTTACTCTTTAAAATATGTTTGTAGGGAATTTTTAAAGTCCCCAACTGCAAACCACTTATTTTATGCTTTTTTATATTGTTAACTTTTCAAGATTAAGAGTCCATTTCAGGTTCACTGTAGAGCTGATTAAACGTGTTTGCTATTGAATAGATGAGATTTACAAATTACATATTGAAGGATGTTGGACTATTATTTTTCACAGAATGATCTATGGTTTATTTTATATTGAGGGATTTTATACTTCATAGAAATGTAAGGACTGGAAGTTTACTATTTATAAACACAGCAACAAATTCACACCAGTGACTAGTGGTATACAAATTCTTAAGAAGAGAAATTTAGGCATGCAATTTTTTGAGTAAATTATTAGTGTATTTTCAGATGGACCTCAGTAAAAGCTCAGTGGATTATGTTAGGTTGGTTGTACCTTTTACCCTTTTCTTTCCTTTGAATCTTTAGCATTTCTGATGTAATAATCTGATAGACCTCTATTCTTCAGTCCTTACCATTATAGACTGCCTGCTGTAGATGCTTAAAGGGCAAATTAACAGTAGTACAATTCAAGTAACCTCTTCACCTTTGTTTCTAAGAATCAGCTGCATGTTCTTGCTTAGCTAAAGGTGTCCATAGGTTACAGCAGGACTGTGACAATAGCATACAAAAATGCCTAGAATTCAGGAAAAGAAACCGCAGGAAGATATATGAAAAGAGAGGGAAAAAGTCTTTAAGTCAACCCTCAGTCTGAGCTCTGCTCTTTAAAGGTTACACTGAATAACGGAAATGTATCATCTGCAATTTATTAATAAGTTGTCACCCTCATTAGTTAACTACTGTTTAATCAGTATGTGATTAACTGTGTGACCTTAAAAAGATTGTTATTAATACAAAACATTGCATTATGAAGCCATTAAGTTATAGGAAAATATTGGTACTTTGAAGACAATCAGAATGATAAGTGTGATAGTTTTTAGAGATACTATACCAACATTTCCTCTGACTGATTGCATTACATATTGATAGCAAGTATCAGTATGTAGTGCAATCAGTCAGTGGAAAATGAGTGAAATGTGAACTAATGAGAGCTAATTGTCTCATATAATAGCAAGGACACAGAATTCTATCAATTAAATTAGTCTGAGTTGAAACAACTATCAGTGTAATAATGTTGATAATATCAACCAAATTAGATGTAATGAAATAAATGGTATGCTAAAGATCAAGGATACCCATTGGCTTCAACCCCCACCTCCTGCTAACTAGGGAGAGAGCCTCATGACTTTGGGCTCAGTTTGCTTCAAGTTCTGCCTAATGCACAGCCTGAAACGTGGTTCTGTACTCAGGGCACTGGTAGTGGGGGCTTTGTTTTAATTATTGCAATTTGCACCTGGCAAATGGGGGAAGCCCTTTGGGAGGTTGAGACAGTGAACAAACAGTAGTGATATGCCATTAAAGACTATTGCAAAGTTCAGCACGGGTGTGGGTGAGAGCAGGCAATGTGGTGAGTGGGAAGTGATGGCTTGAGCACACCAGGTGTTGGGCCTTTTGTTTTTCCCTTTGGAAACTATTGCAACTGAACGTCCTGTATGTGTGATCAGGAACAATCTCATAGTGCTCAACACTAACCTCTATCTCCTTGCTTAGTCCTGTTCCTTCCACTTGCTCTTAGGCAAAGCTTCCAAATCTGTTCCAAAGTTGTTCACAAACAACTAAATTACATGGGGACTAAAAAATGAGGGTTAAGTTTTCAGAGAGATGCTGAGCATACAGCAGCTCTCATTGATGCTGAGGGAAACACTGGGATCATCAGTCTTTCAGCCCTGATATTTAGAAGTCCAAATGGAACTAGAAGCCTAACATCACCCACTTCTGGGCTTCCAGCCTCTGAAATTTCTGCTTTGCTCTGCATTGCTATTTCACCTCCTCACTTTCAGTCTTTCTGATACTGTGATATAATTCTTGGGACCAAGAGAAGCCCATTGAAAGACAAGTAAATCCATCCATCACTCCTGTAACAGGACCTGGGATTATTAACAATAGGAATTCTCAAAATTAATAGAGAACATTGATCTGAGTTTATGCAGTAAGGCAGAGAGGTATTTAATTGATTACAATGGTCCTGGTAACTTGATAACTGCCAATCCCTCTTTAGTTAACACCCTAGAAGCATAATCTGATAAAATAGGAAAACTCAACCAGTGCCAGAAATTAAATGTTCAATTGACACTGACTTTTTGAAGTTTAAAAAGGCAAAGAACTTGATGTCCAGACTGAGTGTGAGCCTTGTGTGAATGAATAAAAGGTAAAAACCTTGTGATGCAGTGAAATTTTGTCTGTAAAGCCGACTTTCTGCTCTAAGGCCTTTGACCATGCCATCATGTAAGCATTTGAGCTGGTTAGAGATGGTAAAATAAGCTCACACATAGCAGATAAAGGACAGGAACCATACAAGCAAGTGGGCAGATAAACTCCAAGGTCAGCAAAACAAGAGAGAGCAAATGCATGCAACTTCAGAAGCAGAGAGGAGAAGTAATTATAAAAAGGTCTGTTTTGCCAGACGTACCACAGGTAAAAGTTTGCAGTTACGCAACGTTCACTTTGCCAACCTGTAGAGCTACTCACAGTCTAAGACAACAGAAACACAGGAAAAACCAGGGCCACACAGCTCATAGGTACTACCAAGGTACTACCACTACTACTACTACCAGTGATGTGTGCTTATCTGAAAATGCAGCTCAGGAAAGCATTAGAGAGAGACAATGCCCCACCCAGACTGCAAAATTTGGCTGACGGCTCTCATGCTGATCTTGTGAAAATCTGTGACTCTATATGAATGCTTAAATTGGCCATTTGTGACTGGATGAAGGGAATTCTGTTATCCATAAAAAAAGAATGTGGATGTGAGAGTGTTACAGCTGAGCCATCTTACTGATATCCCTTTCAAAAAAAATTAATCCCCTGGTATTATATGATCAGAGGAAGCAAATGCTGGGAATACTGCCGTGCTAAAGAAAGCTTGTGTCAGAGGAGAGGAAGGCACCTAAGCCATCCACAGTGCTGAAACCACATAACTAAAAAAACAATAATCACCCACTAACTGCATATTTTATTTGTTATTTAGAAAGCACTTGACACTTCTTATCTCAAAAGTTTAAGGGATGCTGGCAGATTCAATAGCATGCCACTGAACTCACCACAGGCCTCTATCACCAGTATCAAACCACAGTGTGAAGAACAAATGAGAAGGAATTATTCCATTGGACTGGGCATTTAAAAATGCCATTTCAACAGGAATATAAAGTTTATTTTGAACCTCCTGTGAAAGAATTTTGAAAGATGGAAGGACCACAGGAGTTTCCAGTGGTGTGGCTGTCTTAACTGTTTTCTGATACATTAACAGCATGATGTTCTGTACTGCAGCGACCGATGCAATACAGCCAGTTCTGGAGGTGAGAATGGGCAACTTACCAGGGACATGAATGGTCCTGAATATGTTGAAAAAGACAAGGACATACACTGACATATATCCTAAAGGTAAATGCTCTTTAGTAGTAGAAATACAGTCAAAGAAAAAGTGACTCTCAAAACCAGTTGACAATCTTACTTAAATTTTGTATGAATTGAAAAACATTCAGGAAAGAAATTAGAGAAGCACTAAGGGAGTAATAACATAGGGGAGGCTAGTCAACATGAAAATCAAATAGATGATGGATGGATTGGTGAGATCACAAAGATATGAGTCAAACTAGAGAAGCATCTGGAAACTGCTACATCATCACAGGTCATGCTTGAATATGCAGATGTACTTTCTGAAGTTATAATAATCAGTGAGTGAATAAATTTGTTAGCTAATTCTCATAATACATAAGGATAAATGAAATATTTAAATTGTACAAATCATTAAATTGTAAATTTAAATTGTAAATTTAAATGGCAAATTTAAAATGTGTAAGTAAATATTTAAATTGTAGAGTCTTACACGTGATTACCAATGGTTGTTTTTGGTGGACCTTTCAGTTCATTTTTTTCCTTCTATTTTTCATTTAGCAAGACTATTATCTTACCTAGTTTTGAGTTGTGATTAATTTCATCCCTCTCATCTGTTAATAGACTTTCTTTCATATGTACTTCCCTAGCCATAAAAGCCTTTTTAATCCCCCAAGCCTCTTTTTACTTATTCTGGGTTTGATGGTAATGCTACACCATGTCCTCGATAATTAGCTATGTTGCCCCAGGAGTAGGCCAGGTAATTAAGCAGGACTTGGAACTCTGGTCTCTCTCTGCGCTCTGCTCCTGAAGACAGGGTTGGATTGTGGCTGTGTGCCTCCAGTCTAACCAGTAGTTTTGTCTGACAAACCAGAGGGAAAGCATTTGGCAGATACAGTGACTGATTTCACTGCTGATTTGCATGCAGGCAGTGGGTCCTGCTCTCCATGCCAAACTTTTTGCTGCACAAGAGAGCTACATGCAGCAGGTAATGTAAAACCTTGCTGTTTCTGTGAGCCTCAGCTTCAACATTTTATATTTTCTTAGCCTTGAGCCAAACGAGGAAGGTTCACTGCTGTGGTGGCCAGCAGGCACATAGGCACTGTCAAAACGTCATGGTCAGGCAGCCTGGGCGGGGAAACATCTTCATGTCTTGGTGCATCATCAGTGGAGTAACATCCTTCTACTTTTTGTCTTCATATATCAGCTTTCTCTAATTATGTCTGAATGTTTTACACTGGTTTTCTAAGGAAATGGCCCTTCTAGAATTTTACTGCATATGTGTATGTCTACACATCTCTCTGCCTGCATTTTAGTTATTTCATTTCTCCCTTTCTCTTCTTCCCTTTCCTCTATAATTTTTCAGCCTGTTCTCCAAATCCAATCACACAGAAATAGAGAATCCAAAGATGTTTTGAACACAGGTGGTCAGGTAAGGAAAAGAAATCCTGTGAAATCTCCCTTATTTCACATCTCTTTATAATCTCAGATATATCTGCAATACTTTACAAAGCCAATGTTCTTTTTCGCAGGAACTATCTGTGGCACACACTATTTCAAACTTAATGGTAATTTTTTCTGAGGGCTCCCTTTTCATCTTAGGTTGTTTGGTTTTTTAAGTCAGATACTTTTTATTTCAGTTTTACTGTTCAGTTTTCAGATAGCTTCTAACTGCTGTTTCTTTATTTTTCTCTATGAATTAACATGGCTTCTCGTTGTGAGTAATAAAAGTTTGTAACTTGAGAACCTCCTTAATACACGTGTATTGTATTTGTTATCCAACAGAGACACGGGAGGTCAAGTTTTCTCCATGATAGCTTTTACAAGCTGGAGAAATATTTATCCTTCCTTGACCCTGTGTGCTTTGTAGTCAGAGCTGTTCATCTCTCCAGGCTTGCTCAGTGTGTGCCATTCCACACACTCGGTGGGGCAGGAAGATTGCCATATGTGGCCAGTACTCTGCCCTTGTAAAAAATTCAGCCTGCATTGCCATAAAACCCTAAAGCACTGTCCACTCACCTGGTGAAACTTGCAGGGTAAACTAGCAGGATGAGTTAATCTGCAGAAGGAAGGAGGAGAAACTAGTTGGATATTTTCTCCATAGTTAATACCAGTCAAAAATGATGTTATGGAATATGTCAGAATATCTATCAAAATGTAGGAGAAAATTCCTGATAGTCTTTACTTGTCTCTTCCTACATTTTTGCCTCTATTCTTCTGTCCTAAATACTCTTGTGAAAAAACCAGCGGTTATGACATCTGAACATGATTAATTTAATGACCTAAAAATATGCTATTGTCCACAACTGTAACTGCTTTCAAGTAACCTTCACATTTGGCTGCTGCTATATTTTATCATGTATGTTGTGGCTCTTTTTTTCCCCTCCCTTTGCTTTTGTGTTGCTTTAAAAAGACAACAGAACATGCTGTGAGTTAATGTTTCACTTGTAAAAGGTTATGGATTAAGCTCAGCTGGTTTCTCAGGCTGACACAGGGTTCATGATTAGAAGAATGAAAACAAACATGAATTGAAAATGTCACTAACCTTTATTGGGCCCTGAAAATCCCTGAGCCTGCATGACAGGAGGCTTTCCTGTTTTCAACAGGATAAAAAAGATTGAAACAAAACAGCACGGATCTTGGCTATTTACATCTTTTAATGAATGCTCTTCACGTTTGGGTCCCTTTGTCAATCTCCCAGTTTTCAAGGGTTTAGCTGTGAAAAGTGCGGATGGTATCACATACTCTTATAAACCATGGAGTAGACATCTGTCTAGGATGCTTTTCTCTCCAAATTGTGCTGAGTGTAAAGGGCCACATTTTAAGCTTCATTTACGACTAAGCATGTATAAGGTAGCCAATTATCCAGTCTGAGTGTTCAGTAGCAGAAAAGCTGAATAAAACCGTCTCTACATAATGCAACCAATTTTATTTTAATAAAGTAGATCAGAGAAAAAATTATAAATTCTAGATGATAGTGTAGTTTGAACTTTCAAACTGTTTATTAAAAAAAACCCAAAACAACAGCCTATTCACCTAAAAAAATAATCAGTTCTTGTTCCAGTTGCTGTGGTAGACCATGCCCTGTATTAGCAAGGGTAGGAGGAACACAAAGCCAACACAAACTGGCCAGAGTGGAAACCAAAAATGTCATTGATCTGGGATCTTTTGTTCTGTCAAGAGCACAGATCCAGGTTGAATATCTTAGATGTACAAAGTGAAGGAGACCATTGCATGGTATGACTGCCCTTCTTCAGTACTAACTCTTCCATGCATTAGGGAAGAGTCAAGCATCATGTTTGTCTTTACAAACCCAGATATTCCCTGCTTCCTTATTACCTTATACTGCTCACCTGACTTTTTCGGTCAAATCACTGAAAACACAAAAGAATTATCAAATGTTTTTCCATCTCTAAAGAAACAAAGGTATATGTTTCCCTTCATTTTAATTTTTTCTAGCTGCATGTTTTAGGAACAGCTGTACCATTGCTTCACTGATTTCATAGGTAACCTGAGAAAATACTTTATGGAGGAAGAACACCAGGGGATCCTGCAGCTAAATCTATTTCCTTCTCCTGATCTATAAATGTCTGGTGGATATGGAATTTTTGCCTCACAAAATCACATTTACCTTTTTCACAAAGTGAAGTGAGGCAATATAGACCCATGCTTAGTACATAATTATTTAACATACCCTACTATTTCATGGTGCTACTCTGACCTGTAACTGAGATTTAATGAAGTGCTTTGGCAGAGAATTAATATTAGGGGGAACATAAACCTGCAATTTTTTGGTCTCACTTCATCCAATTATAGCTTGTTCTTACATTACATAATCTATTTTACAGTTTTCAGTGTAGAGGCGAGAGTGAGATCTTACAATATTTAATGAGGTCTGAGGTTTTTTTATCTCTAGCTATTTTAGTCTTTTGCAAATACTGAGGGAAGTCATATTTGATAAAGTTTCCTTAGGATTCTTAATAATTTAGAACCCCAATCGACAGCTTCAAAATCAGCTGAGGCCTCAGTTTCTAAAGGTACTTGGATATGTGAGTTCTATTTATTGAATGTGATAAACCAGATTAAGTGAGTTAAATGAAAATGAAATAAATGGCTCAAAAACTAGAGTTAGGGTTCCTTGAATGGTTGAGCTGAGGCTGACCAAAAAGGGTTGTCAAAGCAGCATCCAACTTCCAAGTGTCTTGCCAGACACTGAATACACATCAACGATCCCACATTCTCTGGATGAAAAAATTAGGGAGCATGGTGAAGAGAAACCATAATTATCCATGGAAAGAAATACCAAGGAGCATTAGGACTGTCAAATGAGTATCATGCCTTGCCAATTACTGAATTGCCTCACTGTCCCCTATCCAAAGCCACCTTGAAGAAGAGGAACACGTGTCTCTACAACCTTGTAAATCCATAATTCTGTGTGAAGGGTGAGGCATGTCTCTAATGTGCTTTACAGAACAGGGCAGCTTGATGCAGTTTGGTGGTTAGGATGCTCACATGGAAAACAGAAATACAGAAGTCTAAAGGGGATTTGATCCTGATCCCAAGGAAACGCTTGATACTACTACTACTGGCTGGGATAAGAAGGGTTGGAATGAGGGAATGGCCACACTTCAACTGAGGTTACACACCCTCNGTTGGAATGAGGGAATGGCCACACTTCGACTGAGGTTAGACACCCTCAGGTATGTCTGACACATCAGTTCTTGAAGGTAAGGTAGGCGGTAGAAAACCTTGTCTGGGAATATCAGTGCATTTAGATTTAAGATAGGCATCAAATTGCTGAGTAATTTCAGGACCTGAGCACTTCTGCTCATTCTTTGTGCAGAAACTCAGTCTCCTAGGAGGTTTCGCTTGTGGAAACTTGCAGAAGTATTGAGGATTTGAATTTTGTATTTTTGATTTGAGTTCTTAAAGTGGTATCAAGATTGTGCATGCTCCTCTTGAATCTGATTTGTGGAGGGAACTTTTTAAAGATACATAGTGTGCAAAAGCACATGGAAGCACTTTATTTTTGTAAAAACATTGCATGGACAATTCACTTTATTTTGTTACTATTTGTACAGGACATACAGATTTTCAGCATAAGTAAGTTAGAATTAGACTCTTGGGCTCTTCAGTACCCTTATCTATCTATCTATCTATCTATCTATCTATCTACCTATCTATCTATTTGCCTTAATATATTTTTAGGCACTGAATATAGGTCAAATTAGCCATAAAAGCCCAATGCATCTTTGTAAATTCTTTTCATGGCATTTTACTGTGGTACTATTTGCCATGTGGTAATAGAAATGTGGAAAATAAAAGAGAAAGTGATGGTGTTTTCATTTTGTTTTCAGCTATAATAGTTAAAATCACATATTATTTCTCTGGGAAAAAAGAGAAAAGAACAACACTAAGCAATGTAACATCATTTAGTTTAATTTGACAAGCTCTTGAGAGCAGTCTCACTTAATACATGGTGCTATATAATGTCTAGGCTTAGTCTGGACTGTGGGAGAGTGAAGCATGAACTCAGGCATAACTCAGTGATCATTGTTTCACTGTGGAAAATACATGGGCACACCTGATTTATAACCAAAGTAACGAGCTAGTGACACTTGGCACATGGAAATTACTGTTTAGCTTGGTGCCATTTTCTGCTAAACTTTCCCAATGTACTTTTGTCTTGGTCTGAGCACTTTTGAGTGCTCAAAGAGAAAGGTTTCCTTCAGAACAGAACTGAGCCAACTGTTTAAAGGGTGTTTTTTCCCTAATAAAACTTCACAGCAGTTTGATGTGAAGTTGGTGTTGTGAAAGGCCCTGCACTGACAGCCCAGGGAACAGAGGCCCTAAGTTTGTTCACACACCATGAGCAGTGCAGACAGGGGTGGTAGCAGCACTCCTGCCCTTCTGTACTCACACATGTTCTTCACAGCCCAAACAGATTACCTGCAGTGGATAAAAGATTGATGTGGTCTTTGATGCTCTTCTGTCATTTGACTTTTGTCTGAGACTGCCATTGGACTGCAGCCAGATTCCAGCTGCGGAGAGGTTTTGTGGTGTGGATGCCTGCACTTAACCTTCCTCTTCACCATAACTTCTACCGATAGTGTTCTTTTATTTTAAAACAGTTGGATTTTCATCAATGATCTGCAGTGAGTGAAACATCTTTCATTTAATCCAGCTCTTTAGCTCAGATGAAACATGATGATTAAAACAGTGGAGGAAATGTCCTTACATAATAGAACTAGAATAGAAACACTTATGTTGACATCACAACTTTGTGTTTAGGTCTAACACAAAGTGTAAGGCTAAATTTGTATTAAAATTGGTGTGCACCTGTACATTGAGCAGCCCAGTGCTGGGAGTGATGTCAAGGGATGGGGGAAAAAGACATTGCCACCACCATAAGGTGAGGGAGGATGGCGTGGACCAAGCAGACCCAACACCCTGGACTCAGCAGGAGAAGAGGTTCAAGCATTTTGGGCAGTCTTAGGCAAGTAAATCGCTATGAAGGTGGTTCAACAAAAATGTGGTACGTCTAGGTATAAAAATTAGCACACCTCTGATTATCTACAACACTTTTTTTACAGATATCTTGAAGGTTAAAGCATTTTTCAATGCTTATGATGCAAATCATGGCTGAGTTTTGCAGACTGCTTTTAGGAAGTTAAGAGAAGAAATTGTGGCATTTTTGACTTTGTCTTTTTGTTGAGAATTTTTAAAGTTACATGAATTACGGTCTGTGAAACAGTCATGGTGAGGTAATGTTGCGGGTTTAGAGGTTTGGGGAATTGAAAACTAGGCAGAAACATTAGTTGCAGCAGCTCTCTGGCCAAACGTTAGCACATTTACTAAAATTACCTGATTTTGTTGTGAGGTAAGGACTAATAGTAGGCAAGGCAGGTTTATACTTTAAAGAATATAAGAAGAAATTTATTAACAGATTTAAAACAAGTAATAACAATGATAATTAGGAATCAGAACAAGACTTTTTTAGAACACTCTTCCCCCTTTCCCCCCTTCCCCCCCCC
>VZTZ01015539.1:0-76376 GCA_013400955.1 Drymodes brunneopygia | reverse complement strand
GAAACAAACATTGCAACAGAGAAAAGAGGCATTCATAAAATAATATTTAGTTAAGACGCAATGATAGAGAAGTACCTACTTGGTCTCTTTGTTTCAGGATACCCATTTCCTACAGTTTCCTGTAAGTTTGGATCCTACACTGGTGTAGAGATATATTAATATTGTTATATGGCAGTGGAATATGATATGAAACCGTATCTCTTTATATAAGCTTTAAATCAAAGTAGTTTGTCCAGCATCACCACATGTACATTGATGAATTTAATATAAACATTGATAATTGATATTGATTCATACATTGATTTGTTTAAATAAAAAATATTTTAAAGTAGCTAAAATTCATTTAAGTTTAATATTCCACTGCAGTGGAATAGTATTAAGTAGGAAAGAAATTTGTCACCCTTCACTCAAAGGAATACTTTAATGTTCTTATTTAGGAACAGCTCAATTATAGATATGTAAGTAAATAAGGAGATGTTTTATATCTGCTCTTATCTCATATTCAAACATCTTCAGTATAAAAAAATCCATCCTTTTTTAGTTTTACAGAAAAGTATGAGTGAAGCTCATTATAAATGGATTTTTACTCAATAAGCCCTGGCTGGCAATGGGACTTTTCACTTGGGAAAAGAGTATGCAGTGGTTAAACATTCAAAGACATCTGTTAAAAAAATTGGTTTGCTCTGGATTCACGATTTTGTTAAGTGCATTTTTTAAAATGTGTGCATTTTAAAAAAACCTAGACAATGTTCTACCTGTGAACGAAGCTTTCCAGAATGCTTCTTTGCACACCCAGAGGAGAGACGACATCTGTCTAGTGCTAGTGGAGGTTTTGTCATTAACTCTGCAGAGACCAGGATTTTGTTCAGTGCGTTTGCATCTTGCTTTAGGGTGCGGCAGTAGAGTTGAGACCTCATATAAGGATGCAGCTCCTGTGAAAATCACTTGCTGCCTGTCAGGCTGCTTTTATGCAGCCTGCAAGAAACACCAGTGTCAGTAGTAGCAGAAAAGCATCAACGTGTAATTTACACAATTCCTTAAACTCTAACTTCACAGTGTTGTTCCAAATTCTGTATCTGATGAGGCTGCAACTCAGCAGCTTATGCTAGATAGTCAAAAACCAATGAAGAGATACCCCCAGTTTTTGCCTACAAGCCTGAAGTTGCTGCAGTGGATTGAGTGCTGCTGAGCAAGAGGTCTCCTCACCGTTAAAACACTATCCTTAATGCATCCCCTCTCAAATAAAATCACTCAGAATGATTTCCATGGATGTCCTAAAGGGACAGTGACCCGAGGAGAAAAAAGCCTGAGAGTTGAGGAGAAGAAAAACTTCCTCAGATAAATAAGAATCAATGATTTAAAATTTATTTTTCTTTTTTTTTTTCCTCAGAGCATCCCATTCCTTTTATCATGCCACCTAGGTAGATTCTTGAATCCACCTCCTGGAAAGGAGGCATAAACCTGCTGCCTGAGCTGTCTTAAGAGCTTGATCAAGCAGTGAGGTAAGTGCCTTTTACTACATGGAAACTACAAGGTCAGAAGGGGAAAAAAAACTGACAAGATGGTGATTATGAGCTTTAATCATAATAATATCAAGGTCTTATATAGCACTTTTCATCAGGAGATTTTAAAGCACTGTAAAAAAGAGATGAGTCTCATTATCTCCATATTTTAGATCTAAAATGTGACCTCCAGTACATTAAGGCTTGTTCTCTGAAGGGGAAAAAAAGACTTCTAGAACGAACAATACTTATTCTTTGTTAAATTTCTAATCAACACAGTGAATGTTTTTAAATCTACTTGTTCTGTGGACTGCGTAAGGGAATTTTAATTGCTTTACTTCAACTTGATACAGAACTAATGACAAATAAAATTTTTATGAGGATGTTGCCATCAGCTGATTGAACCAGTACACTGACATTTGCAGGACAAATTCAGAAAATTCTGTTAGCATGCTTGATTATGTTGCTTGTTACTGCTTCATTTGTTGGGGATTGGTAACTGAATATCTGCATGTTGCAATGCACAGTAAAACAGACCAGCTAAAGCCACCTCCAAAAAGGGTTTAAGCCAATCCTTCTCCTTTGCCTTTGCATAAACCTGTCAGAATAGCCTGGCTAAGATCTTGCACACTAACTAGCAACTGAGAGGTGTTTTTTCCTATTAGAAGAAGCTAATGCTACCAGAAACAGCCAACTCTGCCCTGAATGCCCCATGATGGAGTTATACTGTGCAAAACAGGAATATTACTGTAAGCTGTTACTGAAGGGCAAATTTTTACCTTCTGCTGTCAGGAAAATATTTATGTTTTATTGTGTTAGATGATAGACCTTGACACCTACCAGCAGATTTTTATCCTAGGAGAAAAGATTTATGGCTGCAGACCTGCAGAGAACAAAACTTGGTGCTCACCTCTCTGCAATGCCTCCGCTGCAGGGAGAGTAAAGCATTTGCTTGCGATTTTCTTTCTGCCTGGGGCCAAGGCTGATCTGTACAAGTGAGTCTAAATGACAAGAGAGATTTTTCAAAGTTGTGAGGAGTTTTAAATATCGAGGAGGAAAGTCAGAAATAGAAATAAAAATATAAATTTGTCCATGTTCAGAAAAATGGCATTAGCGAGGCAATATTTTGAGAAGGTTTAAAGTCCTACTATAGAAAATGCAGGTTTGAGACCTGAATCCTTGGAAACTTCTGTGAAATGAGATTGCTCTTTAGAAGAAGGTCAGTTTTGAAGAATATTGTGGACACTGACTGTTAAAGCTTCTGCTTCTACTGTAGGGCTTGATCCATTTTTATTTATGCAAATAAGATTTGAGATGTGAAGTACATACAGGAAAAAAAAGCAAAACTGCTACACTTCAGGGGACTACGTATCTTCCTACAAAGAGTGAGACCTTTTCGTGTAGGAACTGAAAATATTTTTATCTCATAGCAAACTATCATGTATTCTCCTTTTGGCTAAAAATAACTAATGGCAGACACAATGTCTCAAGTACAATCTGCTCAGTTTTATTTCTCTTTCATTTTTTTTTTGTTGTTGTTTGCAGTCATGATAGGGAATAAATAAGACTGATCACTTTAAGCATCAGATTTTTCAGCTCCATTGGATATAGACCCAACAGATCCTGCACTAGCTGAACTGAATTCTGTTCATGAACTTTATGTTTCCTGGCTCTGATGAAATTGTTCTTCTAAGACTTTTAGTTCAAAAAGGTCTTACCTATGTGAAATATCAAAGATACTCAAAATCCCATACCAAATTGCCCCCAAACACTAGACCAATATTGGTTCTAGTTCCATAAATTTAATGGTTTTAACAAGCAAATTCAAGCTAGCACTCAAATATGTATCATGCCAACCAAATCTGAATTTGCTACAGAAATCGATACAGGTTATTTAATATATTGTTTTTCTCATATTTTTGGTTATATACTGTTTGTCAACAGTCTTCCAAATATATTGATTCCTCTAAAGCATTTTCAGAGCATCTGCTGTAATTTTTAATCTGCAATTTTTTCAGGTGAGATTTTTTGGTATTACAAGTCAGAACTATTTTTACAAAATTTACTAGTTACTTATTTGGATTCCCAGATGGATAATTTTAAAAAAATCAAGTTTCTCATTAACATTCACATTATTTTGTGCATTGTACTGTGGCTATACATTATAAGGAAATAATTTACAAAGATCTTTGCAAGAATAGTAATACTGGATATTCAAAATCAAAGTGAATGTCTTGAAGATTTTTTTATAAACATCCTTCAGGGATGTTTTTTCATATTCTGTTTCTATAATAATACCTGAATATAAGATGGGGTTTGCTTAACATCTGGGATTTAATTTCCAAGTAGAAAGAGTGGGGGGATAAAAGCATTCACTGAAGTAGCTTTACATTCCTGGAGTAAGTAAATACTAAAATTATTTGAAAAGACTTGGAGGAATAGAACAGTTTGTGACTTACGTGATTTGCTGACTTCTGTCAACCTTCAGTGAATTCAGAAAGTCAGCATGTCCTAGGCTTCCTAGGACTGATGCCCAGCCAGTTCCTGAGCAGAGGCCCCAGGCCACCTTTCCCCTTGGTTTATGATGCCATATGATACAGAATATCCCTTTGGTCATTTTGGGTCCGCTGTCCTGGCTGTGTCTCCTCTCAGTTTCTTGTGTTCCCCAGCCGACTCGCTGTAGGAGAAGTCTGAGAAGTCCTTGACTTAGTGTAAACACTGCTTAGCAACAGCCAAAACAGTGTGTTATCAATATTATTTTCATACTAAATCCAAAAACCACAGCCCTGTACCACTAGCTACTAGGCAGAAAATTAACTCTATGCCAACTGAAACCTGGAGAGCAAGGCAAATGGAGCACTACCACTGTAGTGTCTTTTGGTTTGGTTANTTGGTATGGTTAATAAAATAGTTAAGGCCTGCAGTACTGAAGAGAACTGGGATGTTCTCCAGGCGGGCAAGTAAAGAATTTCTTAGCTACAATCCTTATTTGAGATCTCTTTTTTTGCTTAAGTTACTATGAAAATAGATGCTGAACATTCAGGTGTAGCAGAAAACCTGGACTTCAGAGGAAGAAGTGAAGAAAATACCGTTTTCATTAGAAGCACATCGCCCACAGATTTTATGCTGTTGTTCTCCCTTGAGGGCCACAGTTCCATGTTCTATATCAGGAAATTGTCTATAAAGAGACGTGAATCACAGCCTGTTACATCACAATGTGACAAATGAATGATGTCAGATTTTCTGCTTGAAAGTAAACGTNTTCATTTGCATTTCCCTCCTACATTCCATTCTTGTTTTCCACATTCCATTCTTGTTTTCAAGGATCTTCTTCATTCTATTATCTACAACTCAGCTTCTCAGAGCTGGTACTTTCCCAGAGCTCAAGGGCAATGCATTCTGCAACAGTTGTGCATCACATTGCTGATTTTTGTGAATGGATAATATTGATTAAAATCTATTTAGCAAATAAGACACAATTTATGAATGCAGTAAGCTTATTCTGGAGGGAGTATACTTTTTCCTGATCACTGGATAAAATATGTTAAAGAATATTAATTCTGCTGTGGTGGAATACTTTGACAAAATGTTGAAATTCTTGCATCTAAAACAAAGGTGCAGCTATATTTGTAGCAGTAAACTAAAAATTAACATGTGCTCAGATTATTAGGTCTCAAGGCCGGGATATTCACCTTCTAGACTAATTTTCTGTTTGCTAAACTCATTTAATTACATATTTAAAATACTGAAGAAATGTGCAGTACACGTGCATTTCAGGTAACTCAGGGAAAAAATAGTTTAACATTTTCAAGTCTGAAAATGAAAGTCAGGCTCTGTCAGACCAGCAGATTTGGAAATCTCCCGCACATTTCCACAGAAATCCTTCCTGGACCTGGTCAAGACTAGATATATTTAACTTGGTGATATACAGGCTGAAGGTGTTAAGGGAAGTTATTGAAGCAACTGTAACTAATGCCACAACAGCTGCGAGCACAAGAGAAAAAAATGAAAATTATTAGTGCATGTCTTGAAATTTCTGTTTAAAAACACCTTTTAAATGACTGAAAAAACTAGATAAAATTTGGAAAAGGAAACTCCACGAGAAACTCAGTCTGACTCCCCTGCAGCATCCAAAATGGTTTTTCTACTACTCCCTTTATTTGCCAAATAAGCAAACCAGCAATGAGGGTTATATTTTCTTCCAAAAGTGTTTTGGAAAATTCCTTTGTAAGACAAAATTTATGAGAAATAAGTATATTTCTTGAAAATGTACTGGTGTACAATAAGGATTTTCTGAGTTTTTTTCATTCCTGTTCTTTCTAGGGTTCCCCATTCCTCTTAGCAGGCAACAGACTGGAAAAACACCTGATTGCTTTTGTACTTTTGGGAAAATCAGGTAGATTGCTCTTCTGTGTGCTGAAAAAATGCAATGCAAGTTTTCACACCACTAAAACTCCTTCTGAGAGTCAATCCATTTCTTGAGACTGTGCCTGAGTACCCCAGTTAATTCAGTTCAATTGATACTACCAGCATTTTGTCTTTCTACATCTTCTCTCCAATTGTAATCAGATGCTTTGTAATAATTTGTTTCAAAGTGAAATAGATGTAACATTTTTTACCTTATTACCACTTATTTTTTTTTATCACTGTGTGCTGCCATTCCAAATACCAGCAAAATGCATGCCAGGGCCACAGAGGTATTTTGATAGTTGTTCAAAAGAGGAAAGATGATGGTAGGCATTGGAAAATATTTTATTATTAACCTTACTAAAAACATTTGCAAACTAAACCAAATAACAGAAGCCTACTTTATTGCACAGCTGATGATATGAAAATCAAATATGAATAAAATTGTTTTGAAAACTCCAGTTCACAGAAGGAAGTGTGGTGTAGGATGGAAATTGTCAGGAGAAAACTGTACAGGGTTTCTCCATACTCCAACTGCACCGAGAAACATTGTGTGGTGAAGGGGTTAAACCAGACCAGGCAGCCCCACCACAGGGATGTTTTGTCATATAACAACAAAAGCATTACACTGCTATATTTAAAGGGCTTATATGGAGGATCAAGACATTCCATCATCTTTGGTTCCATGGAAGAATGGAACAGGATCTGAAACAGAAAGCAGTCTTTTATGTGGAGGACTTGACAAGTTTGTTTCTGTGTTATTCAGTCAATTTTTGCTGTCATTCTCCAGCATAGCTCTTGAATCCATTCAGCCTCTAATAGCATGAGAGACTCTTTATTCACTGAGGACGTGTTGATTAATCAAATTATGCAAGGAGTTGTCTGAATTTTCTTCTTAGAATTCAAATACTCCAATGCAATTATTCTGTGAAAAATTTACACATTTTTACTTGCACTGATCACTGCTGTGGCTGATGTGTTCTGATGAAGTCCAGTGTTTCTAGGAATATACTTGGGTCTAAAGTAACAGCTTTTCTAATGATCAATAAGGATTTGAAATCTCATAGTCCTCATACCAAGATTTCTTTGAGGATTAATCTGAAATAAGCTATAATGATGTTAACTCTTTTAGTATTTTTGATGTCTTACATTGTGTTGGAGTTTGCACTCCAAAGTATCAAGCCAGCCAGGAACATGGAGTTAAGCAAACCAAAGTGGTGCTACCTCTGACTAGAGCTTGACAGACCTGGAGAGACATGGTGAGGATCAGCTGGCTGACGAGTCACCTAGAGGAGGTACCGGGGTCTGGCTGTGCCAAAAGGTGCAAGCAGGGGACATTTAGGGGAGCTGCTTCGTGCCCACAGTATACAGCATCATTCATGATCAGACCTTTGAATGTGTGTATCCACTTAAAGGAGTAGCAGAAAATGACTAAAATATTAATTAGATAATAGTTCTGCTTTAGTTAATTTGAGAAAATGAGTGGAAAGCAAAAATACAGAAAGTGGTGTACATGCAGTGCTTAGTCCATATGCTGCTTTGTTTTTAAAAGAGAGAAACCAAGTTCTCAGAGGTTTCCATTTTTCTGTTCTTATGACTGATGATGCTGTTCTGGAGTTTTTCAGTGCAAAAGAGAGGAATGTATTTGAAGTATCTTTGCTAGGGTCCAGTCCCTAATATAATATAAATATGTTGAATAGTATTTCAATGCTCCATGTTCTTTTGTTTATGAGGTTACTTATGTTCATCTGTTTAATGCAATGTTGNAATAGTATTTCAATGCTCCATGTTTTATGGAGGATTTTGGTTTTTTTTTGTTTATGAGGTTTCTTACGTTCATCTGTTTAATGCAATGTCAATAACTGAACCTCTTTCTCTTTTTAATCTCCACAGTGTGAGAGGAGAATAACCTGTAGGTATGTTGTTGAATTTATGAGATTATTAAACAAATAAAAAGGCTTATCAGAGTACCACTAGCAGTCTAGGAAAAGAGCTTACCAAAAATGGAGAATTTCCACTCCATAAGAAATTCAGATGTTTTGAAATTTGTTTTTGTATCTAACACTCTAATACTACACAAAAAATGATGGTTGCTTCTTTTGGATTAAACATTACTCTATATATTTCCAAAGTTTCCAAGTGCTCCTGCTCTGTACACTTTGACTGGCTGTGCTGCTCACAGAGCTGGGCTTCACTGGACATCTCCAGTGAAATGCAATCCAGTTGTTGCAAATCCCCTCTCTGAAAGAAGGCAGGGCTCCAAGCAAGTGGCCCATCCTTCCTGTGAAGCACAATGGTAACTGAGACAGATGCACAGATGCATTTTTGACATGAAACACAATGTTTGTTTACGAAAAAACAAAACAAAGAACCTGTATATTTTGACTAGAACCAGCTTGAGCCTCAGAGAAATCCCTTCCAGTGGAAAACTGAGAATGACAACAGGATTGAAGCAATTAGGCTAATTCCAGTTCTGCAAAACAGATGTTTTCAAAGAGAATAGTTTATGTAGGGAAAGGTCTGGGCAGATCTTCTTTGTTCTCCTAACAACATGGCATATCTAAACTTCTTAAAAGAATGGAATGTTTTTGCCCAAAACTGGTGGTTTTTTTGGTTCTGTAATAAAATCCCATAGTCCTGAGAGGTGACAATAACAGAGAACAGTAAAATAGAAACCAAAGGCAGAGCTGGAGACAAAAATTTTATGGTAAGTTTATATACAATGCAGGGATATGCAAAAACCACCCAAATACAGTAGGAACAGCATGAATCTCTTCATTTAAAGTTTAAACCAAAGGCCACTAGAATCTCTATTGGATTTTGTCTCAGGCAAAACTGAAATTATAGCTTTATAGAATGGTAAGTAATTTGAGCATATGTATGCATATCTATCTATCTCAATAGATATATCTCCAAATACACTAAGTAACATTTAGAAGCTGGAAAGAGAGAAAGACTGCAAACAAACATATGAAGAGCTTGCCTACTATCAGGTGGAATTTAAAGATATATTTTTTTGACTCAGTAAATGTGATCTTTCTCTTTAAGTTCATCCTTAAATTTTAAAGCATAATTTGTTTTGATTGAATTTCTAATGTTAATTAGTGAGGCTTGCACTGTTAAAGACATCAAGAACATATTATTATGTTCCTTATAATTATACCATAATTGTTTTAGTATGTTAAATGATCTAATAGATTTTTTCCTGTTTCAACAGCAGCATTACTACCATCTCTGTTTTATGAAATAACTGGCAAGCATTCAGTAGGTGCTTTCAAGCATTTCAAGTAAAGTTTTGATGGGTATTCATCTACTAATGAAATATTCATGCATTATATTTTTCTCCATGACAAGTGACTTTCACTGAAGCGCCTAATGCTTGGTTTGCTTAGACAGATATAACATTCAATCAAACTAATGGAAACTGTGGAGTACTGTTATACTGGTTATTACTAAATCAAATTCTCTTGATAAATATTGAATCTCTGATGTTAAAAAGCATTTCTAGCATGATGCATGGATAGTAAAGCAATAATCTGGCCCCTTGTTAAAAATGTTAATATTACAGCTGTCATCATTTAACAATTAACATGATTTCCCAAGTGGAGCAATGCCTTAATCTTAGCATATTAAAAAATACAATCTGTATGTTGGTTGAGATTTTCCATATTGTATATGCATTCACTCCCAATGTAGAACACCTGGACAAGTTTATATTAACAGCAAAATATGTATCCTTTCTCTGCTTAAAATTTAATATTTCCTTCAAGTATCATTACTTTCACTGATGTCAATAAGAAGAAATCAATTTTGGTAATTTCATAGGCAGGACACTGATGATCCTCTTACAAAACAGTTGGTAAAGGCCTTTAGAGAATTGTCTGGGCATATTGATGTTGTTTCTCCTACTTGCTGTCTGGTTGCTAAATTCCGTTAAATGAATCTAAAATAAATCTTTTCCTGCAATACTTTTCCACAAGTGTTCTTTTGACAGTTTTTGCAAGAAAAACAGGGTACCAATGTGAAGTGGTTGACAAAACAACAAATAAAACATGCTTCATGCCAGGTTTTTAGTTTATTAAATTGAAGTTCAGGGCTCAGTATTATGCTTGATTTTACCACTTCTGCATATATATGAAAGTTGTGACTCCATCAACTTAACATATCCCTAGTCAACATGAACCCATGGAGGAGGAGGGGGCCACAAAGATTGTCAGAAGGCTTGAGCACCTCTCAAGGGGTGCTGAAGAGAGGCTGAGACAGTTGGGGCTGTTCAGCCTGGAGTAGAGAAGGCTCCATGGAGATCGTATAGCAACCTTCCTGGACCTCTCCCAGAAAGCTGGAGAGAGACTTTTCCCAAGGACACACAATGATTGGACACAGGGGTAAGGATTTAAAACCAAAGGGTAGATTTAGATTAGATATTAGGAACTCGATATTAGACAGTGGAACAGGTTACCCAGAGAAGCTGTGAATGCCTCATCCCCATCAGTGCTCAAGGCCAGGTTGGATGTGGCCCTGGGCAACCTGGTTTAGTGGACGGTGTCCCTGCTCGTGGCACGGGTGTTGGAATTTGGTGATCTTTAAGGGCCCTTCCAACTGAAAATATTCTGTGATTCTGTGAATCTGTGAACTCTAGGCTCATCACTTTTTAGATGATACTGTATTGGCTTCTTCCGGGGATCAGAAGGGACTCTTATAAAAGCCAGTTCGTGAGGGAAAGTGCCAAAGGAATGCTGGGAAAGAGGATGATGCAGAGACAATCAGTAATGAAATTGAAGTGTTTGATACCAATCAAAGGAGTCACCAAACACGCAAAAATATTTCACCAAATATTTCACCTGTTCTAAGGCATTCAGAAAATAGACACTGAAACTCACACCTTCTATAAATATGTACAATTCACAGGCCCTGGGGAAGAAAAATTGTCCTCTCTCATCACATGCCATGAAGGCACATGATTCTTTGCTTTCACAAAAGAGTTTATAATACATGGATGCTGTGTGTATGCAATGCACGATATTCTGGGATCAGGTTACCCTTGCTTGAAGTTAAAAATTAGATCCAGATGCATTCTGAGGTCTGTATGAATGGGTTTGGAAAAGTGCCTAAATCTAAGCTAAACTACTGAGTCATGAGCATATAGTGGCCTCCTTTGTCACCCTGCAGGTGTTGAAACTGTGAAAAGGTGTCAACACCAGGAGGACTGAAGCCTATTCCTTCTTGTGGACCTGATTCTACAGCTTTACATTGAAATATTTGATTTAAAAGAGTATAATACATTATTCAGGGATCAGCTAAATTATTCTTTTGACATTGCTGATTTGTTTTCTTTTTTTTTTCCATTTAAATTTAGAAGGGCAAAGCATGGTGCTAGGAAAATTAGGAAATGTGTATAAAATTATGGAGCAGTAACTCCATAGGGAAAATGTTTACTCTGCAGGCTTTTCTCTTTAAAACACAACTGCTTTAAAGTATTGCATTAAATTCTAATGTGTGTGTATTTAAAGAAGGTACAATATATGTGAGAAAAAGACATGAAGTGCATGAGGTGGGGCTGCTGTGGCTAAGCACTACTTCTAGCAGAATACTACAGTAGTGCCATGAAATCCTACATAAGTGGTCAGAACATAAGTAAGAGCTGCCTGTGGGTAGTCCCAACCTATTCACAAGCCCTTTTGAACAATTTTCCTACTTTTTTAAATACTGTTTTTGGCAAACATTTGATACTTGAAATACAAAATGCATGAGTCACCTACTGAGATGGGCACAGTATGTGGTTCATTGAATTTAGCTAAATTGTGAGTAATCTATCAATAGTCCTCATAGTGAACATACTTGTAATAATTTCACACATTACAAACAAGAGTAGGTATGATTTTTCAAGATTTTTTTCCAAGCATTTTTCACTGTGAGTTTTTACTTTTTCTACTATGCTTCATTTATTGTTGTAGAAAATTGCTAACTTTTTAGTGATGGAGGATAAAAGGAAAGGTCGTCAGTTTAAACAACAAAGAACTAGAAAAGCAAAACCTGACATATTCTAAAACACTGACTTACAAAGCAAAGTCCTCAACAAGAAATTGAATGAATACAGATTCTTATATAGCTGTTGAGATTTATTCTTCTGCCAGCATACCAATTTCTCTTGAGATGAGTAATTTTAAAATTCAGGGGCAGCAGTTCTGAACGAGAGAGCTGCAAATTATCACAGATTCTGACTCGCCAAGAACGTGGTCACTTCTTGTGGGTTTTTTGGGTTTTGGGGTTTTTGTGTGTGTGTGCAGATTGTGGGTTTTTTGGAAAGAGGAAAATTAGTAAGACAAAAAAAAGAGGTTAAAAGTATGTGTATATAAAATATCATCATAACGGTGGTTTTTGGATACAGGGAATATAATCTTTTGGCTGCAGAGAGGCATGAACATTCAGGCATAAAATCTTTGAGGAGCTTTTTAAACAAATTCCTTAGAGGAACAGATATTTAGCATCCCTATGAGGAAAATGAGGGGGCGACCAGCCCCCAAACACTTCACTTCAGCGCCAGCCTCTGATAAGAATCTTTCCCTGAAAGTTTTTCATGAGCGTGAATGATTGTACATGCATTTAAATTTATCCCTGCAATAGTTATTTCAGTGGCTATTTGAGAGTCGGAAGCTGTGAATCCCCGTGCTCCCAGCACAGAAACCGGTCCCTGCTGGGCTCTCTCCTCCTGTGCCCCGTGTTTTATTCGTGGGAAGAGCAGCCGGCTCCGGGAACTTCCCGTGCGCGACCCTGACGATGGAATAACTGCTCCATTGTGACAAACTGTTATCTTGTGACTAAATTCCTTCGGAATTACACTTTACCCTGAAAAAAAAACCCATAGTAATAATTTTTAAAATAGTCTTTTCTCCTGCCTTAGCCCTGGCATTTCCAGCGACGCTCTGCCGAGTCACCTTTAGTGCCATTCCTACGCTTTTGGCCCGCGAGGTGCCGGACGCCTCAAAAGGCGGTGCTGCGGGCGGAGCCGGGGCCGCTGGGCTTTCCAGGGTTCCCCTGCTTCCATGGGCTGCCCGGGGCTGCTCGGGGCTCCCCGGGACCCCCCAGCTTCATGGGCTACCCCGTGTTCCCCAGCTCCCACGGGCTGCCCGCTGCCGGGCGTCCTGAGGGGCAGCGAGAGGCGCCGCCCGCCGCTCCCGCCAGATGGCGCCCTTGCACAAGGGACACGGCGGGAGCGGAGCGAGGCCGGGCCGAGGAAGCGGGGCCGGGAGCGGGTGTTCCCGCGGAGCTGAGCGGGGCCTGCCGGAGGGAGCGGGTGTCCCCGCCGCTGCCAGGTGGGGCGGCGATGCGTCTCCAAGCCGGCGGTGCTATAAAGACCCGCCGTTTCTCCTACGCGACATCTCCTAAGCTGTGCAGCCCCGCCTTTGGCCGCGGCGCCGCCGGGCCCTGCGCAGCGGCCTTGCAGAGCTCACAGAGACACTCGTCCGGCCTCCGCCGCCTGGCACTCGGCTTTTCCTTCCGAAAGTACGGAATACTTGGCAGTGCGGCTGGTGGTACATCAATGGGAAATGTAGGAGCAGTGGGTGTGAGAGGTGTGCTCATTGCTCATGTGGTACCTCTTGTTTAACAAGTTCCATGAAAACAGATAAACAAATTCAAATTTCTTGTAGTCGCTGTTAAAGATATTATTATCTATTGGTGAAATTCCCTGCCCTGATTGTTAGTGCTGAATTGCTGGTGCTTCATATGCTTTCTCTTTACAAGTCGTCAGAAGAAACTTCTGGTTATGAGTCAAATAAATCACGAGTGTTTGGTGTTTTGTGGGTGTTTTGGGTGTTTTGTTTTTGGCTTTGTTTCTTTTAAGAACGAATAACTATTTGGCTTGTACATACACATAAATCTGTGCAACTCAATGACCGAGAAACTCAAGCAAATGTGGCTATTCCTGCTTGTCCTGTAGCCACCAGCCTTGAAACTGGAGTGTAATGTGAATAGATGGAAGAAAAGCAACATGAACTTATCCCGCTTGCTTTTTATTTAACCTCATCTTTGACTATCCTTATGAGTCATGCATTTTTTTGGAACAAATTATCATCTGGACAAAATGCTTTACTTTCTTTGTTAAGCAGTATGAAGATCCCAGGGGAGGTGAAGACAACACTGGGACCCGGAAGACCATGGTTACACAAGCTGGTAGAAAAACTGTATTTTAAGAATTGGGCAAAGCTGGCTTTTATATTTGTAGGCTTTACCTTTTGAATGCTTCTTTCTTATTTCACACTGTTTATGAATTAAAATTAAGTAAAGCTTTAGGAGACAGAAAATTTGTTTCTGTTAAATCTTAGCAAATGGCTAAATCAAAAACATGTAATGCAAATACCACAGTGTTAAAGGTCTCTTTAACAGGTCTCTCATTAACTTAGGTGATTTATGTCAATAATTAAGATCCTGGCTGACAAAAGTTTTGAATTGTATGTTGTGGAAAACAGGAGAGGACAGACACGGGAACATTTAAGAAACCATGGCAACAAAGGGCTCAGTAGCTTTATACAGGTAAGAAATGCAAGAAATGTATTTGGAAGAGAAAGGAGCTTAAGAAAAGTGCAGCTGTAGGTAACCAGGGAAGCAGTTAATGCCTGAAGGATAAGACCAAGAGACAGAAGATCATCTCTGCTTAGGGTAATTACTAAGAAAACTTCACACAACATCTCTTCCCCACTCAGGGTTTATATCTGCAGTGTCTCAGGTCTATTATGAAAACTGTAAAGAATCAGTGCTTAGTTACATTGCTGGTCAGAACATCAGAGCAAAGAGGTCAAGGAAGCAGTACCAGTGCTCCAGTTTTTCCCAGACATATGGAACAAAAAAAAAGGTATACTGGTGTTTATTGGACAAATAATGTGTCTTACTGAACAAACAGGTGACTAATCCTCCTATAGCAAGGTCCATTCAGAACAACTTCTACAATGATCCCTTGACCTTAAATTTCTTGATTAGCTGTGCTTACAGGAACTATGTAGCTTGCAGTCCTTAAGATTTGTTAACACTGTTTTAAATCAGCATATTCATGGCTTCTTGGCATTGTTTCAGGCTGTCTGTTTGTTTGGACCCTATTTTCTGTTTTGAGAATGTGCTATGTTCCTTGAGTACTCATCAGCGTGGACCCAGAGGCACATGTGTGCTTTGTGTGTGAGAAATCAGAAATCGGAACAGCAGGGTCTTTCAAGAACATGTATATAACCTCTGACTTTCATGCTTCCATGCATGAGTATAATGAACACGGAATTAATAGCTCTTCCCCAGCACCCTTCAGATGCAACCCAATGACTGCTCAGCTCATCCTTTTTGCGAACTTTAGAATCTGTAAACCTTTTTGCAAAGGTGTGAAGAGCTTTTTTCCTTTTCTTATATTTTTTCAAAGTCTATATCTGCTAGTCCTGTTCAATACTGTTTTGCATCCATGATGTCTTCTATGCCAAATTCTGAACCTTTTGGATTCAAGAACAGGCATGGTCTGTCCTACTTAGAGAAAGTCAGGTCCCAGAGAAGTGTTCAGCATGTTTATGTCTGTCTGAGAATGCAAAAGTTTGAGTATTCTTGGCTTAACATCCTTAACACTAACCATCTCGTGTAATTCTAAGAACTGCTGTACTTATAATGCCTGAACAATTCTTAAACTCACGACACTGAAGTCTCCATGAGGGAGCCTCTGGTGGAAAATAAACATGGTTCCAAAACTCCTCATGGGATTCTTCAAAAAGAGGCCTAAGAACATTGTATTGCTCTGAAGCTAAAGGCTCAATGTCCTCTCTTGCCCCATGCATGGAGATGCAGAATACATTGCTAGGTGATTTATGCAAAGGGAACCTTTGTACTAATCCCAACAGCACTGGCCATACTGATAAACCAATTAAGGAACAGTGGTGTGTCCAAACAGAGGATAACACACTTTGTCCAATAATGTCCTCAACAAGGAATTAGCAGTTAACGCTGAGGTTTGTAGCAGGCGAGTCACCTCATAAGACCTTATAGACTCAGCTACCCCACTCAACTAATTGCTTCTAATGGCTTCAATTAAAAAGTCTTCCTCCCTCTTTGTGGACAGGAACCTCCAGGAAAATTTTGTTGGGTCACACAGGAGTCATAGTGCAGACGACCATTCTGACTACTAGGAATTCATGGTCATTATGGCACACCAAGGAAGGGATCCTACTGTCCACCAGCATCTTTATCCAGGTGATCTATGCTGAAGTCAAGCACCATCCTCCTGTGCATGAGCTGCATGAATTGTGTTTGTCAGTCATCTGTAGTGGGCTGTACTCTGGCAAACACATGGAGCAATCATTTATGCTGTGGGGGTGCTTTGAGATGCCAGCCTGGACACACACACACCACCCTGAGCTCTCAAGGGTTTTCAGGAACTTCCTGTACAGCAATGGAGATCCTCAGAGTGCTTCACCCACCCCAGTGAATGTAAGACCTGGAAAGATCTCCTTGTCCCACACACCTGCAGGATCTTGAGAGTCCAAGGAGTACCTGTTACAGCTGGATAACTCACTGCTCTCCCAGTACTGTACTCCAGCCATACTGCCTAAACAACATTTAGGAACTGGAAAAGAGAGACTACATGGAAGATTTTCACCCCTTGCAATTGTCAGAGGCTGATAACTGTTGCCACAGATGCTGCATGTGGGTCAGAAACATGGCTTGAAAATTCAAGTGCAGCAATTGAAAATTTTGGAAAAAATAAACAAGCTTTAACAAGCTAGAGGCTGCAAAACTATGGGAAAAACAAAACATTACTTCTCAATGCTGGATTCTAATCTGAATAAAAACAGAGTTCAAGGTTTGCTACAAAGGATCAAAGAAATCAGATTACTAACTGGCAAGAGTGAAAATGAGGATTAGAAGCGGCAGACGGAAACCTGAACTGGAAAACAAACCAAAGCTTTCTACAGCTGAAGAGGCTTGGCAAAAAGGATCAAACCATCATGGAGAATGAAAGCTTCAGGCACAAAGAAGATGAAATAATGAATGCGAAATTCCAGGTTGTGATAAAGGAGACCAATTGCCTAAAACCACACTTAAGTGCCCATTTCTTCTATCTGACTTTTTGTAAAGTATTTTTGATTAATTTAATTTTAGTAAATACAGCATTAAAATTTAAATGATAAACTAGATAATATATTTTCTTCAAGTTTAAATTATTTAAATCATACATATAGTAGGACCAATTCTATCTCTTATAGGTGCAAAATCTCATGGGGCTGGTGGTGTTTGAGGGGATGGAAATTGGGCAGCAAGATTAAGTGGGTCTAATGCACACCTTCATGAATTGGATATATGCTGCTCTCTTTTCCTAGTTGTTATAATCCAGGCAGCGTGGGGGAACTGAGCTCTTGTCAGGTCTGTTAATTCAGTTTCTCATTAGCCAGTTGGTGCTGCTGAATGGGTAATCACCCTTTACTAGAAAAGCTGCTAAGATATTTATCTCTTCAGAGTTGTATACATGTGACAAAGCCAGTTAGGAAGGGATCTGTATCTTGGCTGCTGCCTGCTCGGCTCCTCCTACCCAGATTGTCACACTGACCAAAGCTAAGGTATTTACTTCAAATAGGCTACCATAGATTCAGCTTCTCTGCTTCTGGTGTCATTAACAGTCATAGACTCCATGGGACTATAAAAATATTTCCAGGATATTTGAATTGTGACTTCCTTCAGCTATGAACCTTCCATCTGGCTGTGGAGGCAATCAGCTGTACATCAGGGTTTGCTGGGCTTGGACAGCTCTGTAGTGTACTGTGATCTGCAACACTCCTGGGCTCTTCAGAGCTCTTTTGCAAGTGCTAGTCACTGCTTCACCTTTCTGGTGTCATCCCCTCCTGCTTTCTGGGATGTTGTAGGAAGCTTCGATGGCTAGCTGGGGTCACAAATAAGCAGGAGAAGGTGCCATTACCAGGGACAGCAAGGAGGAACTTCAGAGATCCCAGCAGATATCCATTTTCTGGCAGAAATAGCAAAGTCCTACTGTTTATCCTCAAGATAACACTGTAGTGGTCTGAGGATCAAAAGTCATAACAGATAGCCTATTACAGAGAGAAACAGGAGTCTGATCTCTGAAGTTTTAGGCACATCTTTGACTCTTCATGCAGGATTTTTTACCATTTCCAGTCCTGTACGTGGTGACCTTGCACAGGTCTTGTTCTTCCCAGCTTCCTTCTGCTTTTGGCATCCTGTGGCAGGAAGAGGTGATTTTTAGTGCTTCTTCACTGTGGAGTTCTGCCATTGGTGGGACAACTGTCTGAGTCTCCTTGCAGATAACTAATTCAGAAAAACTCCTCCAAATTGTCCTGATGACTGAACTAGCTCATTGCTTTTTACTGTGCGAGAAATGAGGATGGATAACAAAGGTGACAGAAAATTACCTTCTTCTTATCCCTTGATCTGGTCCTGAGTATAGCTTGGCTGTAACTGCAGTAAAACTGGTGTTGGGATTGATTGCCAGTTATTACATGATCTTTCTTTTAAAAGACTGAGGTGAGCCAGGTGTGTTTCAGCAGGAGGGGAAGAAATGGAATAAGAAGGTGCTGTTTCTTGGAGGGTTCTGTTTTACAATTAAAATATCTCTAAATACAGTTGCAGAGCTTGGATCATGAATTCTGCAATTGGGTGCAAATATAAATGTGAATTGTGAATTACAGAGTGAGTAGAAATAAATATTCTTTATAAGATTGGTTGAAAACTTTTGTCTGAAGAATTCTTCAACATCAGATAAGGCAGACAATGATGAACTTATGTCTTTTTTCCCCTTTTCGTAATACAGGCTTCCCTTAACAATGCTGAGATTTCTAACCCACATGAGGGATTTGAAAGAGGCACCTTTTTAGTGACTGAAGTTATTGAGGCTGGAGTTGAGCAAAACTCCAAAATAAGAAGGAGGTTGTAACTTTGATTGAACAAAAACCATAGCTTACTACCAAAATTGTACACCCAGTAATTCCTATCTGGAAATTGTGGGTTGTTTGTCTACTTTTTCTCTAGCTGGACTCCAGTATCTCAATGAGTCTTGTAGGGCACACATTATCAAGGCTGGCAGTGGTAACTAAGTTGGAAAAGAAAACGACTTGTACTGAGCTTTGGAAGTTTTGTCCACCATGGTGAGTGGCAACATTTCACAGAGGCAACATTTCCAAAATGGAATTTTCTGTATTTAACCAAAAGTATTTAACTAAAGTTTCTTTTTACTCTTCCATTGAAATTGAAAAAATGCTCTAGGGAAAATATAGCTACACAAGTTACTTTTCATCATCCCAGTGTGCTAGTGGATCTTCCTGATTCCCTGTCTCTATCAAGATTTCTCTCAAAGGCCAAAGTCTTTCTGCTTACACTGTTTTTGAGGGTGGCTGGTTCTGCTCTTTGTTCTAAACACCAGCCCAGCTTTGTGGAAGGATCCACTCTTCCATGCATCTGGGAGCATCCTTCAGTGAGAACGCCTTTTTTCTTCCTCCAAACATCAGTGCAGGANATATAAGTTATACTACCACAGGTGTCTATTGCCATCTGATCCTTTGGTATTTTTCAGTGGGTGCCTGACTTGACCTGTTGGGGTTTGTTTGATGTTGGTTTATGTGTGTTAAGTTTACACATTGCATTATCCCATATAAAATAGACATAGTGTGGGAAGGGCTAAACTTCCAGTTTATGTTGTGATGTAGCAGAGGAATATCTGTGCCTTTCAGATGTCTCTTTATGTTCAGAGGGTTCAGTTGTAAATAGGGACAGAGACATGTAATAGCAGAAGGGTAACGAAGACGTGGTTTTGGATGAACAGAGCCATACATGCTTGCATGTTTCATGATTTAAATAGAGACAGTGTGGTCTGATATCATAAGACTGGTGGAATGCTTTAGTTGGTTTTGAATTTCTTTTCCCCATCATTCTGACAGTGACTTACTATATGCTCTTGGGTAAGTCACTTTCTAAATTTCTTTCTCTTTCTACTTTGCATTTGCTATTTGGATTGCAGATTCACCAGGGAAATGGAGCTTCTCCCCTGACATATTTGTATAGCATTGAACTCAGCAGAACTGTGCCTTAATTAAGGTGTTCAAATATGGATGTAATGCAAATAATAATGATAATTAATTAGACATTTAATCATCACAGTATTTACATAACATTGCCAGCATTTCATGCAAATGTTTTATCCAAATATCTTGTGGGAGTTTACCCATGTATCCTTTTCACAATAGTTATATATCTTCATGAGACAGAAACAATATCAATTTTTTCCTGTAGTTTAGGATCATTCTCTCTCTCTCTCTCAACTATAATGTAATAATGTCCTTTGCAGTTAATAAAATTTTTCCGACTATTAAAAAGGCTCTCCTTGTTTGAAGGCTATTACACATTAGACAATAACTAGTTTGCCTTCCATGACAGTCACTGTCCTTATGAAAGCTCTTTAAGTAACCTACCATGTAGATTTCCACAAACAATGTCTTGCAGATGCTGAAATGCACAGATTTATTTAGTTGTTTTTCATATAGTTTAACCAGCGGATTCTGCATAGCATAAACTTGGTTATAACAAGCTGGATATGGTGTTATGCCAAAGTTTAGTTTTTCCATACTGTTGCTAATGCTGATGAAAAGTGCTCAGATTTCCAGATCTCAGGCTGGTGGTCAAACTTGAAAATTATTCGCATATATGACATCCCTCTGTAGTTGAAAGGAAAAAAAAACCCTTAAAAGATGAAAAGAAATAATGCCTCCACTATAAATGGCAAAGTCTTGTGAAATACAAAGATATACATGGCATATTGCCAGGGCAAAAGCAGTTTTGACTACTGATCTAACACTGCTGGCAGTGGTACCATTCTGTGCCATGTCCTGGGTTCTACACTACTACAGGATGGCAAAATAGATTCTATTATTGCCAACACAACACAGAAGAAACATTGTTTCTGAGCAAGGTTCAGGGGTTGGAAAAGCAACAGGTTTAATTATTGTTTAACTTTGAGTTTGAACTTGAAAGCTGTCTAGCTGCCCATCTGCTGGGCACAGGGACCTACAGGGTTCTTTGCCCTCTCTCTGCACATCTATGTGTGGCCTGTAGCTATTTCTCAACACCTCAGGATCAGGGGTCAAGGCCATCCTATCTAAGGGCTAGAACAGGGACTCGTATTAAAACACTGGTTGCCAGAGATTGCTGTGGCCTTTGAGCTGATCTCTTCTGATGGAGAAGTCATTCTTAGCACTACTACCAGAAAACATTATCCTTCTCAATGCCACCTAGTTGTGTCTCTCACTTGGAGCTAACGAAGACTTGTGTTAAGAAAATCTAGATGGAAATGTACAAAAGACAAATTTGCATAATATCAGAACAGGGTTTAATGAGATCACATCTGCTGTTTGCTCTGTGATAGGTGGTATGTGATTGCATTTCCTATTTCATATGGTGCTTTGAAGGGTTGCTGAAAATGGTTATTTTCTTTAAATTTGGTTCACTTGTGCCTGTTACTCAGAAGAAGAGTGGGGCAGTGCCTCCCTTTTTCTCCGCACCTGCCACACATTTTCTCCTCCTCTGCAGACTAGATCGATTTCCAGAATAAAAGACCCCAGTCTTAGCACATTAGCTGTGGTTCCAACCAGTGTGTAGGAGTGACATTCATGATGAAGGGGGAGAAAGAAGATCTTGCTGTTTGTTTTCCCTTTTTAAAGTAAAAAGCTGTTGAAAGAAAGCTTCATAGTGTTTCATCCTAGGCAGAGCTTCTCAAGGAATCTGGAAACATTTTGGTCACTAAAATATTGTCCCTCATGAATTTTCCAATGCTTGCCAGCAGCTCCTTGGGAAACTTGGACAGCAAATTTATTTTCTCTGCAAAATCAGGATTCAGTTCTTGCAGAAACATTGCACATGTTCTTGGAAAGGGATGCACCTGTGCTTCTAGGTGGTGCTGCTTTATCACAACTTTTCAGTTAAAATAGTAATTTTACTTCACCTATTAAGATAAGGAATAAATAATATGGGGTCTGTGACCATGGGGACAAATACAGAAGACAATGGAATACAATTTTACGTTGTTTTTTAAACAAGCCCCTTTTTGTTGTTGTTTTGTTGCTTCATCATCTCAGCTACCTTGAGAGCTGAGCTATTAGCTTCTCCATGCTACTCCAGAGGGGTGCTAAGCATTCCTAGGGCTATTTTCTCTCTGACAGGGCATCTCTTTGCCTTCCCCATGCTACAAGATCTCACTTTCAAAACCCCTCATAGCAACCTGGTACTGTGGTGGATTGACCTTTTCTCTTCCTCAAGCTTTTTGAAGAAAAAGCTTAATTTGTGAGTCTTCCCTTGCTCAGCTGTCTTTTCTTGTTAAAAGTTTCTACAAGCAATGGTAAAATTTCCATGATTGTATATCTTGAAAAATACTGGGTATTTTAGACTTTGGTATCAAAGGCATCATTAGAGGATGAAATATGATTCAAGGCACAATGTCATGGCTAAGACAATATTTGGGATAAGAAACAACTATGCACTATTAGTTAAGTGGGGATGAATCAGAGATGTGTTCCACAAGAGATCTCTGTTCCGTATTCCACGTGGACAATGGACAGGTCTGTGGCATTGAAAGGAAGGGCTTCCAGCAAGTTTATTTTTGGCAATCATAGACAAGCTATTTGGCACACTGATTCTCTTAATTTCAACTGAATAAAAGAAGGCAGTCAAGCTCCTTCATGGAAGCAAACAAGGGAAAAAAAAGAAATCTATCTCCAAAGCAGAAAATAGCTAGAAATAAGAAAGACTGAGGTGATGATTTCTGGGGGGTGGTGGGAATTACCATTATTCAGTAATGCAGAGCTAGGGCAGTAGGTGGAACACAGCTGTGGAGGCAGAAAAGCAAGAGCTACAGCAGGAGAGGCAGGAGAACCTGGAAGAAGTTTCCCCTTGGAAGAAGCCAAGACCAAGCTTCTTTTGAGCAGATTGGTGTCTGAAAAGACAGGCTTGGAAGTGTGCCCTGATGAACTGATTCTTGTCTGTTCCCATTGAGTTTTGGGAAGAAGACTGATATGTACATTCTTCATGTATAAAAACAGTTGGAGCAAAGAAATACCTGGCTCAGATCAGGCCTCACCACATAATCGAAACAGTTCAGCAAATCTCAAACCTTAGTACTGCTAGAAGGGAAACAATAGAATAAACATATATAAACATACATATAGGTATGGTATTTTCCATTGGAACAGCCCACTGCATGAAAACACTGTTTCTATGGCATGAATGGTTTTGACTCTAGGTAGAACATTTTGTTTCATGTTAGTTTGTTAAAATATAAACCTGAATTTCCATGGCATGAATTGCCTTTAGGAGTAAATGTTCAAGTCCCCATTAGCTCTCTATTACATCAGCTTGCTGTAGGACTACATCTTTCCTCAGTCTGTCTTCCTGTGACTTGCAGGACTTTGGGTTCACACACTTCTGCTCACTGCCTGTGCCTCATGAGAAAAAAGGTCTTTTCAAAGCCTCTTTCCCAGAGAATAGTGTATTCAAAGAAATTTAGACTAAGCTGATGCATTAGGGAGTGCTTTTTAGGGATTTGTAATGGATTTTCAAGACAGTGGAAATATCTTTCTTCAATTAGAAATTTCAAAACTTTTGGCATTTTAAATCAGTCTTAGAGTTTCAACATTGGAGAAAATATAACTGTTCAGCATGGGTTGTCTTGAGCTTGGACAAAATTTGTCTCTTCCTTCAGGATGGACATTTCAAGCTGCTGAGTACTTAAATCATAATGATCCCCACCCCTTGTCTTCCCTATGCATCTTACATAGTCTGCACTGCTCTGTCTGTAAACCCTTCAGGGAAGGAAGAATCTTTTTTCTTCATTATTTAGTACTTACACCATTAAAGCTCCGTCAGCAACAGGAGCAGCAGCAGCAGCAAGGAAAGTGCCATTATTCTTCTGTCTCCTACCTTCTCCCCCTTCACCTCAGGCAATTTGTGTCATTTGACTCCTCTTTTAAACATGTTGGAGGCATCTGTAAGTTTAAAGCCAATGCCGACAGTTGAAAAGGGAGTCCATCCGTGTTGTCCAAAGATTGAATACCAGGGAATCACAGGACTTTTCTTCTTCACATGTAGCCACCAGAACTCATTTCAGATGGCAGTGTGATTCCCTATAGTACCTATTAACAACAGTTTCAAGTTCTGGTTGGAAGACATATGAAAGAGCTCTTAGTTGCGTTGTCTTGAAATCTGCTGATGTTCAGAGCATTATGTAAGTGCACCTGAGGCCAAGGATGGAAATACTCAGCTCCCATCTCCTAGGACAGTGACCTAACCACTGAGAAACATGAGGCTCTCCTGTTTCTTTTGTTGGTAGCCCACTGTGCCAAAATAAATGCAGGATTCTTGGCACTTGACAGAGCAGTGGCCAGAAGCTTGATGGGCAAAAAGTGAGGGAGCAGGGAAGTGTCCAGCTCTTACCAGTATTAATTTGATGTAAATTGGTACCATGCAAAATTGTCTGTGCCAGATTTTTGACCTCTGTTCAGTCTGTCTGTTTAAATAAGACTGCTGATGATATAAGCTAAACTAATACTTCAATGACATAAGGAAAATTGCAGCTCTTGCAAAACCTTTTCTTGCTTGTCCTGCATACAATTGTCTTTTGTATTAACCTTTTATATGGCCTGGGATCCTTTGATTTTCCCTGACCTATGACTTCAGTTAAGGAAGTGTTTCCTCCAACTCCTTTACTTAAAATAAAACTGAAGCTGTTTCTGATAGTGCTTCTGTAAGTGTTTTGTGCTATTACAGGGACATATCCAGAACTGTCTCAGTGATGTAAGCACTTGCTCTGGGGAGACTGGTGAAGTTAAATTAAATCTTTTGTGTTATTCAAATTACAGATTTTGTTGTTTTGATGGGTTTAATATTCTTGTTTGCTGTTGAAAAAGCTGTAAGCAATTAAAAACTGATTCTACTAAAACCTCTTGTATGCCTGTTAATGTTTTTATTTCAGAACCAGGTAAAAAGAACTTTATGATAATGTTCAATTTTAAAATGCTTTTTGGTGTAAAGTGGGCTTTGCTAGTGGTGACAATCTTTATTAATTACACTGCCAGTCACTCATCATGGTATGGAATGATTAGTTTGTTCTAAAATGAACTAGAGATTACAAATATCTCATTTTTTCCTAAAGGTTAATCTAAGACCATTTACAAGTAAGAGTCAGACTAGCTTTATCCACTGCATCAGAAGTGATCCCAGTGGTGATCATTAAGGAAAGATTGTAAAAAGCAGTAGAACTGGAAAAGATTTGGAGGAATTCTTGCAGAAAAAGAGGCAGACTTCATTCTGAGAGGTGTTAATGGGAGCTTAAGGTTATGGATGTGAGAGGTGGGTATTCCTGTTGAGTACTGTGTCCAGCTTTGGACATGGCACTTCCAGAACAAAGCAGGTCTCTGGAGAGAGAAGCCACAGGATTGATAAAGAATTTGCTAAATATTTGCTAAACTGTGTGGAAAGCATGATGTGTCTGTATCAATTTATGTTAAATGAAGGGAAATATAAAAGGGAACAAGACACAATTCTTTCAGTATATCACAAATGGTTATGAAACAGATAATGCTCAGTTATGCTTTATGTCCCCTGCAGGGAGGACAAGGAATTTAATGGGTTTTCTTCAAATGGGTCAGTGATAATATCTGCATAAACCCACAAGTCTAAAGCATAATCCGAACACAATTTGCAATAGATTTACCTGCTTTTTCAGCTTCTGTGTGTTGTGTTAATCACGTTATTTTATAGTCTTACAGTTTAATCTTCCTTACTCTTGTAAAAACCAGTTTTATTGATAATTTCATCAAGTATTTGTACTGTCATTCATAATATGAGTATTTGTTCTCACCCAAGATGTGTTGGAAAACTTTTTTGAACTCCACAGATAAGTGACAACTGTGCCATCATTCTCATTTTGGGATGGCACCCATGGAGCTACTAAAGCTGGCCACTAGTACTGCATGGTGAGTGGTGGTTTTGTATCACATGAACCAGAGCTTCATGATATCATCATTCTTACTCCTTGTAGTCAGCTGAGAAGAGATGCATGCTCAACATCCTGTTATGCAGAGCATGGGTGTTCAAGATGTACAGAAGAACTGGTCCTAAATGTTGAGCAATGAGAGATTTGACAAAAAAAAAAAAAAGAAGGTTGTAATAAAGTCATAGATGTTTTTGGGATATCTATGGAACAAGGATTATAAGCATTGACACAAAAAGGAGGATTTTATGTAGCTTTGTATTTTGTTAGAAGATAAATCATACATAACATTTCACAGAATAACATTCCACATCATAATTCCACGCATTATCGCCATCTTAACTAAAATGTAAAAGAAGAATAATATTTCATTCACAAAATTAATATGAGGAAGTTGAAATACAACTGATGTGCTAGATGATTTTTTTTAAAAATTAATAATTCCATGAGAGCAGGCGGAACATAGGCTGCACAAATAATACTGAATGTTAAAGAACTCAGTTAGAAAGGCTAGTATTTGTACAAAAAACACTGAAAAAATTGCACACGGCATAAAACCCCTGGAACAAAAGTACTCCATTTGTGTCAATGAAAATCCTGTCATTCACTTCAGTGAAGGCAGGTTTTATCTACCATTTCACCTCACATTATCTTATAATATGAAAATAAGATTCTGCTACTAATATAACTAGAGAATTAGAGTACAAGATAATCTCCTCTGTAAAATGGCAGGCTTTTGTTCAAAATGTCTACAATCATTGGTTTTATCTGCCTTATCATCTCTTTTCCTCTCTGATGAATGCAAACTGTTTGGGTAATTTGCTTTGACCAGATCTGTGTCTGGGAGATCTTAAGTGGAAAAACTATTTGCATACTTAAGAATCCTGAGAACAGAGAGTGGCATTATAGTTTGGGATTTGGTTGGGGGTTTTTATCCCCTGTGCTGGGCCAAGAGAGACACTTTACATTTATATGTAGCAATTACCATTCCTAATTTTTGTAATGAAACTGGCTTGTGAAAAATGTAACATATAAAATGGAGGCTGCCAGGCTAAGCTTCCTACTGTTTGCTTCCTTCATTTTTAACATACCAGCCCATTAAAGTTAAAGATCTGTTTCTCTCTTCTCTTCTCCTCTGACTGTTTTTCCAAAGTATTGTCTCTCAAGATATGTGGTCTGCAAAGAAAAGGTAGTTCATTGGAACTCTTACACAGAAATACTAAGGGGTTGCTTCTCTCATTTTTTAAAAAATTAGAGAAATTAAGTGTTTCACACACATACACCCACACACGCACGCACATGCACACAAACACAAAATTGTAATAGAACAGAAATTGCAACGGCTACCTTGTGTAATTTTTTTGGTTGAAACTGTCAGCACCACTAAAGACAACTGCGGAAGAATTGCTGACAAAAAATACATCTGCATAAAAATACATGTTGTACCAGTACTTACTGAACTGATTCTATGTGTGTGTGTTTTTGACAAAATGCACAAATCTGCTTGCAGGCAGACCTTTGTCCAACGGCAAGAGTGATGTGATCAATAAAGCTCACCACTTTGACAGTATCAGTACAGAGCACTACCCTATTCTTGCCTATGGAAAATTTTATTTTTAAAAAATCCAAACAAGAATGTGTTGTTAGCAGGTTTTTTTTCCTTTGTATTGAATAATCCAAGGGTAATTCAGAGGCTAAAAGAGCAGCAGTGCTAATTGGAAGTATTCTCTCTGGCAAAACTGCAAAGCAGAGAATAATAAACTCAAACTGGAAGTGGCAGAATGATTTCACAGATAATACTCATGCACATTTCATTGTCCTTTTTGACCCCTGGTCACTGGCAAAATGTAAAACCAATGATTAAAAATATTTTTTTTATATTAAAAAAGTTATTACTGTTGCTGATAAAAACTGAAGTAGATGCATTAACTTCAACTAAAAAGTTCTCACTTTTTCACAAGGCTATAGTGTTGGTTAAAGAATACAGAAATAAAACTCACATTTCTCTCTGTCTCCTATGGTGGTACTTCAGATTATTTACAAAGAGATATTTTAAACAGTGCCATGAACTTGTGTTGCTAGTCTTACAGAGGAGTGAGATACTGTATTTCTAGGAATTCTACTTCAGGATATTTCAAAACAAATGCCAAATTATTACATTTTAGACTATAATCTAGTTAGAAACTCACATAACATTTCCATGATGTGTAAATATTTATAATTAATTTCCATTTTCTGCTATGTAGCATGTGTAATGCCTAATGTGGATATATGATTTTGACAGTTTTGCAGACATTGACCTCACAGTCCTTTCCTTTTCTGAATTTCAGTAGAAGTGCAGTATTACGCGTAATTTTCAGGAGCACTAACTTTTTCAGGTTGCTCAGACTCACAGGAAATAATTTGCGTGCTTATCCTATAAAATAAAATGGCCTTTTTCAGTGAGAAAAGAAGATCTTATGTCCAGATGCTTTATTATTTATATCTGGTTTTTAAACTACTGAAAAAGTGCAGTCTGTGGGCAGAGAAATCTCATTACTTAAAATCTGCACTTCAAGAGAATTCAAAGTTGTACAAATGGATTTTAAGTTTGATAGGAAAATTGATTGGAGGTTGCACATTGTGAATACATTAGGTTTATAAAGACAAAACATGCATGAAGGGCAATTACTGCTAGTGTTGCTATATTAGTATGAATGTTAATAGCATGTTTGTTTTTTAAATGGGTTATGCATTCTGGTAAATGTCTGCTTGAATCTAGTCATCTGTGTATCACTTGTCTAAGTACTCTCATTTAAGATGCCATATCCCTTCTTGTAGCAATAAAGGGGTAAAGCAACATTAATATTAAATAATTAGAAAAACAAAAGGGGAATGATTAAACATATTTACATAATTGAAATAACACTGAGTCGCAGTGGGAAATCGGGACAATGTTGTCTCCTTTCAAAGTAATTCATAATTCAGATTTTTAATTATGGCATATTCATTCATTTAAAGATGATTCTGGATGAGAGGGCCACTAATGAAATACAATCATTAGCATCTAAACAAAGTAATTTAGAAAGTCTCCTTTCGGGGAAAAGATTTCTAGAACATCATCAATCACACAAGATATGCAAAAACAAGCAATTAAACCACACACAAGAACTACAACAACCTTATATATTAGTAATGTACACATGAAAGCATAACTGATTACAATGATTAGAGTAGGGTAGTGTGGTTAATTTGTATGTTATGTAGTGATTTCATGGAAGAATGTACCAGGACAGACACATCTCACAAAAAATGAATGCCGTACCATTGATACATATTTCAGATATATTAATGTCGTTGTAGTCAGTGCCAAGTTATCAATAAAAATCCAGACATGAAAATCTAGAATCATGTTCTTCAAAGATGTGTAACTCCCTGACTATGAACCCTGGGCAATGGTTTTGGTTTAAGGTTTATTTGTTTGGGGGTTTATTCTGTTTATTTATTTTTTCCTATTTGTTTTGTATCTGATTTTATCGAATTGACAAATACAGGCTTAGGAAGGTATTTCATGAGAGAAGCAGGTGCTGCATTAGTTTCTCATTAACTACTCAAATCCTGCTCTGGGTTATAGCAACAAGGAGTTCATAGACATAAATGGGTCAGTGATTTACAGAGTCTTTCCATATACACAATTACAATTCATTAAACATGTGGCAGCATTAAATGGATGGAGTAATTCTGCACAATTTCAATTCTGTGAGCAGTGTCCTGTTAAAGGGACACAAAAAGGCTGGCTTTAAACACCTTCTTCTTTGAGTTAAATTATAATCTGGTTGTAAAGCCACACCATTTCTGCCTCTCATGTAAAGAAAAGGCAGAAACAGTGGGGTGTGTGTGTGCGAGGAGCATCCTGCCACAATGAGGCAGGAACGGCTGGTGTAGCTGTGCTGCCTTTGACAACCACCAGGCTTAGAAGCCAAAATATGTTCTATTGGGTACTCAAAAGATAAAAATACTGGTTAATTTTCAACAGTGCTCCTTCATTTGACTTTACAATTTATAGCAGTGAACATTAATGCAAGAATAGCTTAGTTGAGGAGGAGTTTAAAATTAGCGCACCTCTTCTCATTAGCCCCAGCAGCCTGACCCAGGGTGAACTGAGAAGTAATTTGCTGCCAGATCCTCATTTTGCTTCTGTTATCACTCCTTATAAATGAAGCGCAGCAATTTATTGTAGCACCTCAAGGAGTCAAGAACATAATGTGTAAAACACATACAAAAAAAATCTTTCTTCACATTCATTAACACCCAGCACACAGAGGCTGTTCACTTTTCACTCTAATGAAGGAGGGGGATCTTAAATATAAAGCTTTCCAGGCTGTGAAGAAGGCCTCTTCAGGTCATTAGACAGAAGCTGAGTTGGACGAAAGGTCATTGACAAAAAAGGGAGAATGGCAATATGATGAAAAATAGAAAATGGATAAAAGAAGAGACTTTAGAAAGCTCAGAGAATGGAAAGTACATTTTTGGCATCAGTGATCAACCTTTCTTGTCTCTATGTTCATTTTCTGTTGTCAGTGAAGAAAATAATATCTGGCTTTTTATTTACCTGGGAATTGCTCTTGTGTTTGGTCAATTCTCATTTCATCATCCTTGATCTGACCTTGCGGGAAGCATTAATAGGTCTATTTTTAAGGGACCTTTGTCTGCTGGCTATAAATTCAGCCCTTCATTTCGCTCTTTTTTATTAAAAACATGCAGCCTACCAGATTTTAATGTATTCTGATTATGTAACTGACACTTTCCCCTTAGGGAGATTATTTGTCTCACTAGTCCTGATTAACACTTCGAGTTTATAGCTGTATATTAACACCACATTCAGGAATATTAGGAAACTCCTATATGCAAATTAATTTATATTGGTAATAGAAACAGAGGAACATAAAGAGGAGTTGGGAGCACTCCTTGAACACGTGCTGAATGCAGAACATGTGTACGTAGGGGTGGAAGGTACCTAAGCCAAGAGGCATAGAAACCCATGGAAAATACCCTTTTGTTATTTACCAGTGTCAAATTGCAGAAGGGTTGAATTCTGCAGTTCTGTAGCAGTCACCATTGAGTGATTTTTTTTTCCACAAATGCATATAACTTGCATTGATATAACCAGCTTTTGACATGTATATGTACTTGGGCATAAGGATACAACAAAGTGGGGGGAGTTTGTGTGTTACCATTTTTGTTGTTATGGACAAGCAAATATTCTTTCTCTCATAATATATTTTCTTATGTTTGCCCACACCCCATTGCTGGATCTTTGCATGTACAAGGTAATCTCATAAATTAGAGTGTATATATTTTACAGTAAATGATTTCCCATTTATTTAACAGCATGAGACCATTATCTTGTGACAAAACTCTGTTCCAGTGAAGACTCTTCATTAAATAAGTAATCACCCTTTACATACAATGGAATTAGTATATAAATATACCATGTTAAAAAGCCATCATTTTACAACAACATGACTTAGATCAAATTATGCCTTATTCTTCTAATTCTTCTAGAAACTGGTCTGCACTTACAACCCTTGGATATTCACGGACCAAAAACCTCTGATAGAAATCTGCTGTCAACATATCCAGCATATCAAAGAGAATTTAGAGATTATTTTGGAACTACACGAGGGTTTGGTTTTACTTTCCTCTAAGAAGCACCTCGTAATTATGCATGTAAATAATGCTCCAGACCACTTTATTTGCTGCTAAGCAGGAACAGCAGGTTGCCCAAAACTTCATCACTGTGCTTCCAGTTCTGTTAGCTTTGTTGTTCAGCTGCTCTCTTGGTATTAGGTTGTGGTATTCTTTGTAACCCAGACAGCTTGGCAGATAGAGCTTAAGGAATGGTTAGATGAATGGTCAGAAAGGATGATCATCTGCATTGTCAGCACTGCAAACCATGTTTAGGTGAAAAAGGCAGACTTCCACCCCCAGTCCATTCACTACCAGTTAAAACAATTTCTCATTGGTTTCACCCTACTGCTGATTATCAAGCAGAATATAACTAAAGGGAGCAGACAGGGGGTCTTCCAAAAGCCTTGAATTTTGAGTAGATTTAAATAGCCAGATGTAGCTCATGCTGCTTCCCCTGAGTCCATGTTCATTTCCACACTGTTGTTCATTGACAGGGACAGCCTGACATCAGATTGGCCAAGGCTTTCAGCAAAGTTATGTTCATGCGCATGTATTTTGTGGTGTCAAATAAAGTACTCCTGGGCTACCATTTGTTTTCTTCTTTGACAATATTTACCATGAAATACATGCATATTGCACCTTTTCCAGACAGTCCAGGAATTATAATTGTTACTGGA
Source organism: Drymodes brunneopygia (assembly GCA_013400955.1). Lineage (NCBI taxonomy): Eukaryota > Metazoa > Chordata > Aves > Passeriformes > Petroicidae > Drymodes > Drymodes brunneopygia. The sequence continues at coordinate 44,097 of VZTZ01015539.1, read as the reverse complement.
ATTATGGCTTTCTGTGGAAAGTCTTCTACATCCCTCTGTTTGTTTGGGACCCAGCTGAGCATGCAGCCCTTTTGTTGAGTTCCGAGGAGTATGTCCTGGAGCACTGGAGGAGAGAGCTCAGCTGGCTGGAGGAAGAAAGGGGATGTTACTTGTGTTGTACCTTAATGTCCAGGATATTCCCGCTGTAATTGGGAAACTGTTGCTGTTCAAACTGCTCTTTCTGTGGCTCTGGATGTTTACGTCACATTCTCTAGGAAGAAAATGGAAGCACAACAGCAGCAATACTGACACCTGTTCAGTGGTGCAATAGTATGTTTACAAGATATACAACATGTACATTTACAATGGCATAGAGCCATTACAGACAAACCCAGGGATTTGCAGAGCAAATTTGAAGCTGGGGTATTTAGTGAAATATGCACCTATTCAGTCCCTCATGTTGGCTACCTAACACTTGGCCAAAAAAACCCATGTCTTCCCTCTGCGACTGGAGGTCCTGTTTACTCTGTGGTACCTATGGGATAGAGTCACACTGCTCCTTCTTGCCAGGAGCCAGAAGGCATCACAAATGGATCTTTCACTCTGAAGGAAAAGGCTCCTGCCTGATGTTGTGAACACCATGGCAAGTCCAAGTTATTGAAAGACTTTCTAAACTAAAAATCCTCTTTTTCCTTTCCCTCCTAGAAGGTAAAAAAGTGAATTGTCATTAAATCAACTGAGTTTTCAAAAATACCCCATGAACAATATGATCTGTGGCAACTTTAAAAGGATGTAATATTTATTCATAACTCAGTAGGGCAAGACTACAGCATTCTTTTATCTGATATCCAAACCTCAACATTATACTTACTTCAACAACTTCCTACTTTTCTAAAGGATAAGACATCTCATCTTACTTGTACCTGAGATATACACCTCATTTCTATAGCTACAAGTGGATTATTGCAGCTCAGACAATAGTTAACTATGTTGGATCAGGAACAGCAACATCTCACAGAATATTCACTTATTGAATAGTTTCTTAAAACCAAGGAAAAATGTTTGAGAAATGAGGGACTGACTAGTTTCAAAGTCCTGAACCCCTTGTTCAACATCCAAATGAAAGATGTTTTTAGGAAAATATTCTGAAAATTTCTCAGAATTTCACTTCTGAAATTCCTTGATGATGTCCTGGTTTTTCCTTTCCTGTCAATTTACTTGAAGTTGATGAAGAAAAAGGAAGTGGGGAAAATGGAAGGCAAAAATAAGACAAAACTTACCAACCATAACCTCTCATTTCTCACAGTATGCTTATGTAAAAAGACAACATTTCCAAAGTCCAATTTTTTTTTTCTTATAAGACGTTTGGTCTTTTTAAGGTTCAAAATACTTATTACTGAAAACTGCCAGTGAAGTTCTAGAAACAGATTTTTCTCTTATCATCAGTGTAAAAACAATTATTTTGACAGTGTGCATTCTAGCCATGTGTACTGTATGTACATTAAAGATGTATGTATACACTTGCTTTCATTTTCTTGTACAATCCTTTCTAAACCTTGCCCCATTCAAACCTCCTCTTCCTCCACTCTTTTTTCATTCAGTTCTGTTATTCTATAATTTTAACTCACCTTGAGGTTTAAAATAGTGAAGGCTCTCTTCTCTTTATTACTGGAGGTTAGAATACAAAGAGCTTTTATGTTGATTGTCACTCTGTGTGGTGGGGAAGGAAGAACAAACTGGGAGAGGTGAGCAAACCAAGGCACAGAATGGGGAAATAGTCCTGCTCCTGCCCTCTGTAATTCGCAGACTATTTTAGACACTAAAATTGTGACAGCTTGCTCTCGTGATAAAGATGTTAACAAGAAGAGAAAATGACATTAATTTAATCTATTCTTGCAGGTCATGCTGAAATGAGACTGTGATGATACAAAATTATGATAATAAATATGGAAGTAATTTCACAATTCTTTACAGATACTATTCACATTCCTTTCACATGCAAATGTCCTGTCCCGTCCTTCACAACAATGATTTTTGGTGCCATCCAGGCTCTAATTCAACATCTTCTAATAGTTGATTCCATAATTACTTTATATGGAAAGAACAATATAAAATACTATTCCAGATTAAGATCTCAAGATAGCTTTACTTTTATATGATTATTTCCCCTGGGCCTTCCCCTCTGGACATTTCTGATTTAGACAATTTTCACGTTTTCAGAAGCAAATTAGGCCCTCAGTATTCTCAGCTCATAGTACATTAATAACCAAACAGTGTGCAAAACAAAAAGTGTTGTAAAAAAAATATTTGAAGATATTTTTGTATGAATGAAAATAGTGATTTAATTTGCTGGTATTTTCAGGAGCCAGAAGAACCTGACTCATTAATTCCCAAATCCTGAAAAGTTTGTGGGCAAATGATTATTTAAATCTAAAAGGGATTTGATAGTTTAAAATTCAGCATTTTTAGAAGTTCCTCACTCTGTCAAGGAAATACTAAATATACAAAGTTTCTTATAAGACAGGAGCAATTCAAACAGCAGCATTAAAATTGCTGAAAAAAATTCTAATCTAATCTAAAATTTTAATTCTAGTCTAATTCTAAAAATGAGACTGTCATCACAGTGTCTCCCTTTTTTCCAAATTAGTTTATCTTAGAATGATTTTTGCTAAGCAGTACGTGTGATTTACACTGGGAATGGCATAACCTCTACTGAACAAAAGATGCTGAGCAGCACCTGCCAGGCAGGGGTGTTACTTTGCTGGGCAATGAGCCCTCGTCGTGCAGCTTCAGCAGCAGCATCCCCAGCACGTTCTGTTGAGTTTGCACCTTCTGTGTAATCTGGTAGGCATAGAGGGTGGAGCTCAGCCCCTGCATTCTGCTTAATAGCCTCAATTACAGGTGGAAAAGCATACAGTATGTAAATCAGTACACACTAGATGTGATATAATTGCAAGGTCAGTGTGGACAATGTGTTGCTGAAGTGCTGCTATAAGTGAATAATTTCAATGATGAAAGTGTATTTTTTCATATTTGAGAGCTAATGTACTGAACTGGTCTTTCAGAAACATCGCTCCAATTGCACTGTAATGTTAGACTGCAGAGAAATAGTAACAGCCAGGTATCCCCCAACTTCAGCATGAAGCACCTATCTTAGCAGGTAATGTGGCACGTAGCTACCCATAATTGTAGTAGGATTTGAAATACAGTGCATTTAGGATGGGGAGTCATAGCAGAGGACACTAGAGAGATTTGATAGCTGTAAGCAAAGACAGCAAGGCAGTAGTGTCTGTTCACCCAGGACACTGAAAGCACTGCAGAAGAGCACTGAAGCACAGGGAGTTGATGGGCACTGGTCTGTGTCCCTTCTTCAAGAGCTAAGTCTCAGGATGCTATATGCATTTTGAAAAGATAATTATGCTTTCCTTTTCTAACTATGCTTTGTTAATTTAAACAATTTAATTGATTTCAACTAACAATATAGGTAATATGCAATCCATTCAATTTAGCTTTCAGCTAATATCAGGATTTATTTCAGCTTACAACTTCCACTGACTTATCAATTAAGATCTCACCTGATGTATTCAGGCAGAAATTACCAAGATATTGAATTTAAAATGCTTTTAAACAATTTTTACAGGAGAGTTGCAAAAAGGTCCCCCGCTCTTCTTTGAAGCATCAATTATTCCCATAAAACTATTAAGCATCAATTTGTTCTTCCATGTAGGTGTAAAGTAGGCGATTCAGTGAACAGTTGCTAACAGACTCAAATGCAGAAGCACTAATGATTTTAGCAGGATTTCTCTTGCGAGAGAAATACACATAATGATGAAGAACCATAGCAGTCAAGACAGAAAACAAAAATCTGGCAGAATCATAACAAAGGGATAAATAAGGAACATTAACTGTATACAACTAATCCTGTGATCATGTGGAATATTTGAAAGCAACAAATCTGTTTCTCTGCACCTATCTTCTCTTCCATCATTATGATTTGCAATGTGAAGACTATTTAAATTAATTTACTCTATTTTCACAGTTCTGATTTATAAAGGTAAGTTGAATGAAGTCCATTACTACCCAATAACTTCTGCTGAACAGCAAAGTTACTTTTCCTTAACCTAATTTTTCTGTTCTACATAGATTATTTCCTGTTTCTGATTATTTCCTATGGTTATTTCTGCTTTATTATGAAATTCAAGAAAGTAAGTATCTGGTTAAAAAGGATGTTTGTTGGCAAGGGCCTAATTTGCAACACATAAGTACCATTATACATTATTACTCTCACAGTGCAAAAGACTTGAGTTAGCTTTTCAAGTAACACCATTTGTAACTAGATAGAAAAGGTCAGAAAAAAACACAACTCATTTTTCTATTCAAAGAAGTGGTATCAGGAACCATTCCTGGAGGGAAGCAGGGATGTGACTTGGGATGGTCATCTTTCTTCCTCTTCCTCTTCCTCTTCCTCTTCCTCTTCCTCTTCCTCTTCCTCCTCCCCATTTGATTTTCATTTTCGTGTAATGACTTTTGCTTATGCTTAACTGGCTGGGAGGGCAGCAGGAAACCAAGCTCTGTAGGAAGCTCTATCAGACGTGTTACGTGCACTGTGATGAAATAAATGAATTAAATATCATAAAAGTAAACAAATTAGTTTGAGTTATAAAAAATCTGTGGAAAGGTTCTGCTTTTACAGGAAAAGGTGAGGGGGGATTGTTTATTTTTTAGTTTTATTTGTTTTCTTAAAGTAAAGCTCACTGGTTTTCAATACAATACCAACATCTTTTAATTTTAAAGAACAAACCCTTTATTCAAAAGAGAAAAATGTGCACAATGAATCACCATAATTTTCAGATTATCTTCCTTTCTGTTTCAACTGTTTGGTCAGGGATAAGTATATTATGCACTGTGATTACAAACATGAACACTGACACTGAAGAAAGAAAAAGCTGATTGAGTGAGATAGTTTTTACACTATGGCCCAAACAGTGCAAACACAGAACCCCTTGTGCTGGCATCAATATTCCTCTCTGCATGACAGCAAGACTCTTCCCAGCCCAGGGAAGGTAGTGCTGTCTCTTAAACCCATGCACCATCTTTTGTGCTATTGATATTTAAGTGGCAATCACTGATGCAAAATAAAATTGATTTTCATGATCTTTAATAGGTAATGGGAATCACTGGAAGGCACAGGGACACAGCTAGAGACAGCAGAAGCCCTATGGTGGCCACTGAATAAGAAATGTTTCAGAGTAGCCATTTGCATGCTGTTACTGCATGACAAAGAGGCAACAACTAAGTGCTCATTTTTTAAATCGATTTGGATGAACAAATTTCAAAAGATGTCTACTCCCTTGCTGATACCAGCCTCCTCCAGACAAGAGAAAAGATCTTCTAACATGACAGTATTATAACAAGAGTAAAACACATTCACCATATAAATGAAATAAATGTCATCAAAGAATGGAATTAACAAACTAAGAGGATTTCTGTGAGCAGGTGAATTCTGTGTATAATATAATCAAATTGTCAACATTGTTTTTTCTAGTCCTACTTTTATTAATTTCCTGGAAATTTCCCAAGGAGGAATATACAAGTACTAGGGGAAAGATATACCTCTTATACAAAAAAACTTCCCTTGTGAACATTTTATTTACTGATAGCACTGAGTGACAGTGAGGAATAGCTGGTAGTGAAGAAAGTTGATTTTGTTGTCCTTGTCCATCAGCTTTTGTCTTCTTCAAGTTCAGTGATCCTGTTTGGGGCCAGGGAATCTATTCATGTTCAGTTAGGCCCAGCCCAGACTCAGGAAAAGAACCAATTCTTGCAGGCAGGACAGGCAGCCAGTTGTGGTGAGGAAGGCAGAAACAAATATTGCAAAATGAGACAAAAACCATCTGTTTGCACAGGGTGGGCAGGCATGTGCACTGCTTGCAGGATGAAAGCTACCGGCATCTGCATGGTAATTGTAAATAGACCCTGCAGTCCAGCAAGTTGATTAAGTTAAATTTTTGCTGGAAATATTGTTCTTGGTCATTAATCGTGATCTTACTTCTTGTCCAGATTTTTTTTTTCTTTACTGTGAGAACTTAATCAAGCTTAAAGAACAGCCATTCCAACTATGCAGCTGCTTTTTCTTTATCTTCCCATATATTCACAGACTGGTCTTTACAATGTCCACTACAAAGGAGATAGTAGGAGACAATACATTTAACCTGATGTTCTGATAAAAGATGCCATTGAAAAAAAAATTCTTTGAAATGGAAGCTGATGAGGCAAAAATGGACGGTCTAAATAACATTGCTCCAAATGGTAGAGGTGGACAAACGACACTAGAGTACATTATTCCACTCCACTGGATGAAGTGACTTTCAAGGACTGATTAGCTCCATGTCTGAGAGGGTTAGCCCCCTGCCTGTTATAACAAGTGCCTATGAAAGGGAGAGCTGATCCGACAACCGGCTATGCCAACCGTGAAGTTATTTCAATACTTTCTCTTCTAACAAGTTGATTAATCCCATCATCATTTTGAAACCCTATTTTATACTGAATAAATCATTTTCTAATAAAGAGCAGTTAGGAGGTGTAAAACTTTGACTTCTCAATAATGCTATCAGCCCCTCTGCAGATTTTACCATTTCTGGCTGTCTTAAAGTGCTGTGTGCTGAAGATGATGCTTTTTCATTACTGAAAACCTTTATTTTTACAGTCAAGCCTTTAATATCCTAGTGACAAAGTCACATCATGGATCTTCCACATTGAAGATGCACCAGTTTTACTGTAAACACCAATGTTGAATGCTTCCCTTGTTTCTGTTCTTTCTCCTTATTTTTCCACTTGCTACAACTATTAAGCCAAATGTGATACAAATAAATGACTGCTGCCTTTGGGACCATGTGACAAATACACCACAATACACAAGGGAAAGCTCCAAAATAACATCTTGCATTTGTAGTATCACCTAATTGTTTGGATCATATAAGAGATTGTAAACAGCCAGTGAGGAAGAACAAGAGCTCAGATTAGCTAGGGGAAGTTCTCATTTATGCACTTGGAAAATACAGAGCCTAATATTCAGCAGAATTGTGATAAACCAAATTATATATATCACAAACATTTTAGTTTTGTAGAGAAGTTCTTATAATGACATAATGTTAAAAACCATCCTGAAAATGCAGAGTTATCAGGCTACACAAGGGGTGGGGCGCAGCCCAAACCTTCTGTTTCTTCTGAAACATTCAGATCTGAAGAAAATCTAAAGGTTCCCTGGTCTTGAGAGAAATGGAGAGAAATAATGGCTCTTCAGACCGGTGCTTGGGATGTCCTCTGGCTAAAGATGGGTTTCCTGATTTTATTGCTTGGTTCAGGAGTGTTTCAAGATTTTACTCAGTGGCTGTTTAATGTATCCTTTGCATGCTGCTGAAAACAGCACTTGCTGCTGAAGGCTTTTTTGCCATAATACTTGTAAATAAGAAAGCTGCAACTCCCTTCACTCTTCACAGTGTATCAGGGCCTGCCTCATACAGCAGGTGACAGATCAGGATTTGCACTGGGAATATAAAAGTTTCAACATTTCTAACAGAGATTGAAATGCACACATTTTTGACTGTCATAGTGCTTAGTATTGTGAAAATTGTTTCATCTATACAGAACATTTCAATTAGTTCCCTTCCAATTTTTTATGATAAAGGTATCACTAATTCAGAGTAAACCAACTTTTTATTTGTTTGCATTAAATAAGTGAATCATAACACTGAATACCAAAACAGTAGAACACACTTAAAAATGTTTCTAAAAAAAAAATTACTCTTAAAATGTGAACATTTTTTTCTTCTTCTACAGAAATCTGTGCAGGGTTTTTTTAAGGTATTTGATTAGTTAAACAAGATATTGCTTACCTGAGACTATGGAAATTTTTATGATATGAATGTAGAGACATTCCATTAAGGGTTATTTTACATTTTTAATATTTTATATTCTTAACTAGGCTTTTTCAGGGCATTAACACACCTAGTTAAATATATATTTTATTTTTTAAAAATTTAATTACAAATGTGTTTCATTTGTCTTATCTCATACTTCTTAAACTAGAGTAAAGAAGCACTATCACAGTAATAGCCATGACTAGGAAAGAAGAAAAAAAGAGCTGAAAGTTCTAATCAAAACTGTAATCAGAAAGATGACAAATGGTGAAGACTATTAAATTTTCATTGCTCCCTTGATGAATTTAATAAAGAACTAATCAAAGATCATTAGAGGGCTTTTGTGCTTGGTGTGCATTGTAACTGGATTGCAATCGGAATTTATGTTTTAGTGGTTATCTACGGTTGAATTGGATCTTTAAATACAGAAAGAGATATTTTTAGCATTTTTCTTTGAAAATATTTATTTTAAAATGTCAAATCATTGTATGTTGCCTCTATGTCTTACACAGTAAAACAGAGCCCATTTCATTGTGGTTAGAAATTTTAAAATTACTACCAGTATCAGTGCTTAGTTTGAACTTTCTAATAATGTTCTTCCTTTTCATTTTGCAAGGAAATTAGAAAAGAGACATTTACTTAACAGACAGTCATGTAAGTAATTTGATTTTTAGGACTATTGACAACCTGTACAATTACATAACAGTATGGAAATTCATCTTTTGCTAATCTTCAGAGGCAACTGAGTATTCTTAAATTTTAAAATGTGCTTCTTTGATCTTATTTTTGTATTCCCTATTTGGGGAATAAAAATTTTTAAAAAGGGCTACTGTAAGTCTTATGCTTACACGGAAAGGAATAAGAGACTCCCTTCAATAGTGATGATGTACACAAGATTTTTAAGGTATTTATTGTGACATCACTATAACAATTTTGGAGTTACATGCAGTGAGACATATAAATACAGCAACAGATCAGCTGTTCAGGTGCTCAGGAAGAAACCAAGTGATCCTCCAGTATCTAATACAGATGCATCTATATACTGCTGTTTGAATGTGCAGTGTCGCACATTAACGCATACACTTTTCAATGGAAAATTTATTTAAGGAAAATGAGATATTAGCCTCCAAAATAAGTGCATGATAGCTCCACGAATAACTCAGTCTAGGACTAGTAAGATGTGAGATCAGGATCAGATGTCAAGTTAGCTTTGGCTTGCTTTCATATTTTTGAGAAATTGAAAGAGAGAGAAAGCTTGGCCTCTCTGAATTAGCATGGGATGTAAATCACTACCTATGTAATGAACAGGTCAATAATTTCAAAGCTAATGTAACTCAGCCACATCATCAAATCTACAGACATTGGAAAATGTCAGATAATGGTGAAATCCTAGCAGAAACACCTTATGGCCTTCAATCTGCATAAACTGTAATTGTCTGCCAAACAATAAATCATTTCAGTCTTTCTAACAGTGAAAGAACACATTTTCAAGAATTATGGACTTACCTTATTTGGATGTAAAGGACTGCTCAAGGACAGGGGCAGCCTCTGGCCCTTCAGGCACAGCTGAAGAAATGTTTGTGCCCATTCTGCCTCCTCTGTCTCCCACTCGGAGCCAACACCAGGCTTAAGTCTGTGCAAGGCAGAGACCACAGTGACCTGTGCCGTGAGCACGACTCGAATTCCTTCTTGGAATGGGCTGTGAGGTGGTGCTGCAGAGGGGTCCACGAGCGAGCGAGGATGACTGCAGGGTGATCAGCTGGGGCACAGGAGGGACACAGGGAGTGTGTAACACCCAGTACAGACACAGTGCTCACGTCCCTTCATTAGCAGGAGAGGAGGGGGAAGATCCCAAACCATGTACCTCACCTGCCTTCATCATCTACAGGTGTTTTATTTTTTGTTTTCTCTGGTGTTGAACATATATGTGAACTGCTCTACAACTCTACATTTTGCCATTCCACCTTAAAGGTTGTGGGACAAGCTAAAACAGAGATTTTGCATTCCAAATCTAGTAAGCCACTGATAGGGATCTATGCAGACAGGTAGCTTGAGAATGGAGAAATTATTTAAAATTATTTAAGCCTCTGCATGTCCATATGATTTCCCAGGACAACTCACAGAAAATGAGATACCAATGAACAGGAAGACAAAGGATGGAAGAAGCATTTTTTTGGGAACCTGCTTGAAGTAGCTGTGATAATCCTAAACAGTAAAACCCAGGAGATCTACAATGTTGAGAAATGTCCAAGGTTTGCCTGCCAAAGCTTGGAGAACAATTAACCCGGAGAAAGGTATCAGGAACTTTTAAGAAGCTAGAGTATATAAGCAAAAGGATCGCAAACTTAAGTGAATTTTTTGAAATTACAGTTTGTTTAGGTTTTTAAAATTTCTTATGGTTTTGCCATTCTGTGTTTAAACAATAAAATTATTAGATTTTTCCATCATTGTTGGTGATAAATCCAGATTTGTGTGATACACTGCAAGAAGGCCTTTTATTTCTCTAGATTGGCAACTTCTAACTACTGGAAACTGGGGAACTCTCACAGTGCTTGGCATTTTGATGTATTTCCAAAACATTACTAAGTAACGCAGATAACAGCACTTCATGAGCGAGTTTAAAATCTGATAAAGGACGAACTTTACGTGTAACAAATCCCAGCCATCGACCATAATAACCAGGATAAATCCTGCAAATTATTATGTAACTGGAAAAAGTGCCTGATGTCAGGTGCCTCAGAGGACACGGCAATGGTGAATGAAAATCATTGCTTCTTCTATGCAGCAATGCTTCATGGAAAGGGGTAAAGTGATCAAATATTGACAATGGCAAAATAATGCCAGGAAGACAGTGGTTTGGTTTCTAGGAACACTACAAAATTCGGTACTCAGGCACTGCCAGAGGCTGCACATGCTCGCTGTCCGAGACAAGGCCCGTGTGGGTGACGGGGGGCAGACTAGGCCCCGCCCCCAGATGCTGGCCTGTCCATCAGTCACACACTGGGGGGATAACCATCCTCTCATTGGCAGAGCTGTCCATCAATCACACACAGGTGGGGCCAACCCAGCCTCTGATTGGCCAAGTGATCGGAGGTCCCACCTACGGGCGGGCCTACAAAGATCCAAGGGGTCTGCATCTATTATTCACTTTTATTTTATTGAGGGGTTTTCTAGCTGCGTCTGAATGTGTAAACACTGTCGAGGCCAGAACTGAATACACCCTGAATTTGAGATGTTAATAGATTTATTTTAGTTTAATTTTTATATGACTGTCATTACTTTAAACCTGTTTGGTCTCCTTTTCTCTTCAAGAGGAGCGAAGGGCATTACAGCTCTCCTCAAGAAATTAAGGGCTTACACAGAGAGATTGACCACATAAAGGAAACATGCTCATCTTGAAGCAGCAGGAGAGACCCAGTGTGTTTGTGTGTGGGGTTTGCCCTCCTGATTCATGTGCATTGCTCCTACTGCAGTGCTGGCTCCAGTCGTGTTCCCAGAGCTGTGCCGAGGCAGAGGAGTGGGGAATAGGAGGTGATGCTAGGGGAGAGGTAAATCCTGCCCCTGCAGCAGTGGCAAGAACAAAACCACTGCCTTGGATCTGTGTTCCATGTCAGATTTGCTTTTGTTGTGTTGGAGACAGAGGCTGAATGCTGCTTTGAGCTCGGCTGCTGTGTGAAACCTGTCCTCTCAGCGGGTAGACTGCCCTGGCTGTGGATAGCATCCCACATCCCGGCTGTGGTACCCACGCTGTTGTATGGGATCCCTGTCCCATTCCCACTGTTACGTTAGGGCTTTCTCCTCCCTCAGTGAGAGATGGAAAGTAGTCCTGTAGCAGCAACAGTTCAGGCTCATGCCTGACTTTTATATTTCCATCTGGAAATCTCAGAGTTCCTTACCAGAGTCACCCTTACAGGTCAAACCTAGATTTAACTGGCAGCAAAACCCCAGTTCTGCCTTACTGTTAGTTTTATGATTGATGATGTTTATTTAATTTTTCATGTATTGCTGGCCTGGGATTGGATTGCAGTACAGTAAGTATGAGCACAGCTGTTTATGGATATAGCAGTAAAGAGACTTACACCCACTCAGTATTTATTTTCAACTACTGCAACTTGTTTAATAAGGGCAAATGGAGTAAAAAATAATAAAATTAGTTTTCTAGGTCTATGTCTGTACACCTAGGTAAAATGGCTGAGGGAGAAACCCATGTTAAGATTTCCCCCAAAGCACAGAGGAAGCAGAGCTGTGAGACAGGGAGAGGTGGTGGGTGCAGTGTTGTGGATTTCTGATTGTCTTGGGAAACTGCTGCTGCAGATCTGTCTGTGTTGGAGGCAGAGGTGCAGTGGCAGCAGGAACTCGAACACAGGCTCCTGCAGAGGCTGCTGCTCAGATCACAATGGCTGGGATGTACTCTGGCTCCTGGACTGCATCCCCACGGTGTTTTTGTTGCTGGAGCTGGCTGGTTTAAAGCTGGAGTGGGTGCATTTCCAGTCACTATAACACTCCCTTCCTGCTGCTCTGCAGACACACACAAACACACATGTGTGCACACATGCACACACGCTGCACTCATGCACAGAGTGTTTTGTTGTTTTTCTTTTTAATACACATCTGCATGGAGAGCTGCCTTTCTCTCTCAGTTCCTCTCCAGTCTGTGTGTCTCCTAGTACTACACTGCAGTAAATAAGTGTCTGTTGTTCAGATATTATTCACCTTTTCCCTTTTGTTCTAGCCAATTTTGTTGATACAGTGTGAGAAAACAACTCAAGAGATAGGGTTATAATGTTCATTTCTAAGAGCCATAGTTAAGTGTTACATTTGTACTTCTGACTTGTTATCTTTTATTGCATAATAAAAAGTGAAGAAGCCAAGTACTTCATTTTATAAGTAGAAAATACTTGTGCCCACAATTTAACTCTTCAAAAAATATATAGGAATCAAAACATAATACATGGAGTTTTTCATCTGACTTGAGGCATTATAGTACAATTGTAGTACATTGTAGTACACTCTATAGTTCTAAAATCTCAGCAGGCTGGTTGTGAAATATATCTTACTGCTTTTATACTTTTAACTGACTTTTCTTTACACAACAATTTCTGGAAGTATAACATGCTCAGCCTGCTCATAAGTTAGGTGTCATAACTTTAATAGAAACCATGAAAAGGTTTGAGTCTTGAACTGAATGTTCTCACTCTATGTTACAATACATACTTTAATGTGTTAAAATTACTTTAATTGAGCGGACATGATTAGTGACCATGTTATGGACACTGAAGACACTTTTTTCCTTGTTGTCTTCTTAAATATCTCAGTTAAATTATGAAGAAAAATTTACATCCTAACCACTGCATAAACTCTGAAGAAATAATTAGGGAGTCAAAAGAAGTGTTCCTTTTGAGAACAGAAAGAGTCATTGCTGTTTTTAGTGTAAAATATCTTCTTATTAACAAATCTGGGGAAAAAATTAGAAAACATTTTTTGAGCTTCTATCCTGTTGGTACATTGTGTACAACTTTAACACAGCTCATCAGTAATTAGCTGTTTACCATTTAAACCATGACAAAAGTGTCTTAAAACTTCTTTTGTGCTCTTATCATTTTTTAAGGAGCACATTTATATACAAATTGCTTGGCATCTCTGTATCAAGGCTTTGATCTCCTCCACTATCAGTTGTTGGCTCAGGTACAAGAGACTGTAAAATATACAAAGCTGTCTGCTCTAGACTGCAGTTGAAAAAGAAAAAGGCGTCTGTTTATACACAGCCACTCATTAGCTAAGTCAGTCAATATTTACATGTTACAAATATAATGCCTTCTTTGTTAGATAAATTATTTAATTCAACCTCTATGAAACTTCCTTTCAAGAGACTAACATTTGCAAATAAATAACTTTTTAGTTCCTTAATTATAATTGTAAGCTGAATACCATCCTTTTTTTCCTTTCTTTTTTCATCCCAACTACTAGGTCAGCTTTGATAAAACATTAAAGAGTGTTTTACAAATACATAAAGCCATTTATGATGTGTTGCCATACAATGTATTTTTTTTTAATGTCATCAAACTGGACAAACAGCTCTTGTGTGATGTCCCATATGTTTTCCAAGTTTGCTGTTAATGCTATATGCTGTAGACTTAGCACACCATCATCCAAGAATTAAAATTCAAGCTTATAGGACTTGGCAGTTGCCAGCACTGCTGGCAGGTGTCATGCTGATGGAAATGCATTTTGATGCATTAGATGACATATGTCTGTTGGTGTTTATTGATAATTGCTTTCCAACAAATTAGAGCTAGAAGCAACAGTGCCTTTCTCCATTCGTGCCTCCTAGGACTTTCTGTTGTTCTCCACAGAGCTCTGTGTCTTCTTATTATTTTAGGACTTGAAATGACACATAACTGTCGTGATTGCACATGATTATGACAATAAACAAAATAGTAGCAGCATTTCACAGAAAGAACAGGGAATGAGGGGGGAAAGGATTTCTGACTTTATGTGCATACAAGAAAATACAGACAGGCATGTTCATGTGTTTCCAGATATAGAGGGTGTTAAATCCTGAGCTCTAGAGACTTCCAATATTCTGAAAAAATAATGTGTGTTTGGGGGCTCAGGGGTGTTTTTGCACTAAATTCAGACTGCTTTCAGCATGTCAGCATGTGACTAAGAATCCTTTTTTTCCCCTTTTGTATATGCACATAAAGATCTTTTTTCCTTATATTAAGTATTTCTAGCAATTTTTTTATATAGCCCTGTTATCCTTGTCATCCTTGTAGCATTTCTGTGGTGAATTATGTTATGTTTTGTGTAAGTGTTTCAAGACATTTCAGAGATGTAAGAATGCAAGTGACATAATTTGCAGATGTCACCTCTGACAGTTTTAGAATTTTTATGTTTCTTCAGTGGCTCTAGTAATGACTGTTATCTTCAGTATTATTGTACCCAATAGTTGACTGCATATAGCCATTATTTCCTTAGTGAAAGTCCTTAGCACTATGACACCAAAGCTATGTATGTCCTCAATGGATAAATGAAGAGTGTTTTGTATGGGGAATGCAGACTCAGGTTAGGTTTCCCAATGCAAACAGGCACACTCTACAGAGAACAGTAAAACATGAAGCAGTGTTTTTCCTTTTGTACTCCTTAAAAAAGGGAGAAAAAATACTCTTTAGTTGTGCCTCACCCTGAATCTTCTGTTTGTGGATATTCCTAGAAATTCTGTTGCTGGTGATTGACACTGGAAAGATTTATGACCCACCAGCTTTTCATTTGCTTTTTTAATTCATCCAGTTACTGGTATAGAAGCCCAGGAGAGCCACATAAAATTAAACATGTGCAGGTGAATTGTTAGAAGAAGGGATGTGACCAAAAGAGCATGGCCCAAGTGAGTCAGTGTGCTGCTAAGATATCTGAGGTACTGGGGCAAAACTCCCTCACAAAGGTTTGCTGGCTCCTAACAAGCTGAAGGAATCACTCATGTGACCTGTAAACACAGTGAGTCCTAATGGCTTGGTTCCCCGAGGGGTTATGTCCCTGCTCTGGGTCCCCCTCCACCAGCCTGCTGTCACCTCTCACAGAGCCCAGACACAGCCAATGCATGACTGTGGTTAAAGGATCTTTGCTTGCTGCTCAGCTTGAAAGGGTGAAGGAGTTTTGGGAGACCAAATGAAACAGGATAAGCAAAAAAATCTTGTGTTTAGTGAGGAGAAAGGAGGGAGGGAGAAAGGGATGGGGGAGAAGAGGATTTTTTGGAGGTTGTCTGTAAATCTGCAGTGATTTGGTATTTGAGACTTATCTCCTATGAAAATTGTTGCTTGAAAAAAGAAGGATACAAACTTCGTGTTGGTCTGAGTGGTTACTCCTCTCACCGGAGCCCATTCCAGTGAGATCCCCACACTGTGAGCAGCTCTCACCCCCCACCTGCATCACGTGTGGGCAGAGGTCCTTTTCAAGCTCCTGAAATGGTCCCCTTGTCTTTTTTTTCCTTTGTGGATACCTACTGCTAATATTTGATTTCTGCCCAGCCTCGGTGTTGAGTGAGCCTCCCAGAGGCTGAGTGCGGGAAGCCTGAGGCACCGCAGGGAACCAAACCGGGACATTCCTCTGCCACTTGAGAGGTCGGAGTGGTGGAGCTGACTCACACCTTGTAGCCATCAGGCTCCTGGGGGCTGGTGATATTCTGGAGCCTATGTACTTGATTTTAAAGTGGGAGAGAGCTGCAAGATCCTCTCTTCACACAGCGTTTCCTTCTTGAAGTGGTGTTACTGTTGGCTCTAAAGAAAGCATGTTCTCATACTAAAGATTACACTAAACCTACTATGTATTATTTATAGAGTAGCTTCCAGGGAATGTTTCCTAATTTGAAGAAAAAGCTTGTTGGTTTTCTAGTCATATTTGACTGCTGTGAAATGATTTCCTATTATTAGAATAAAAGTGATCTTTTGTGCAATTGCTGCTTCTGCCTCAAAAATGTGAAAGTAAGAGTTTAAGGTATCTTGTCAAAGAAAACAAAATGATCCATTAAGGTTTTTACCTTAGTGATCTTGTGTGATTTACACTTGTTCTGCATGATGAGAAGGAATAGTGTTCTTTACATTTTTAATGTGAAAAAATGTAATTATATTTCGTGCTTTAGAACTGATTAGTAGCTGGAAAGTTTGCGTTATTTCTCACTATCCATACATACCACATACAGTCTGTACTTTTAATTTGGGTGGACATTATATCAGAGAATCTCCCCACGCTATCCCAGTTAATCTCATAAAATGTTAATGTAATCCCTTCACAAATATATAAATGCAGTACCACTATGGGTCTGGCAAATAATAAACAATATGTATCTTATCCTGGGCTTTCCTTCATGTAATTCTCAGCAATAATTTAGTCCTTGTCTTCCACTCTGAAGGATTTAAATGGAATGACCTTAATTCTGGTTTTCTTTGCTCTCTATCTACTAAGCAGCTGCAGTGAAGATGAAGACAAACAGTAGATTAACAGTGGTACCTTTTATAAGGCTGATTAGTCTTAAAATATGCTCAGTGGAAACAAAAAAGCATAAAATGAGGTCTGAGAGGTTTTTACTCTTTTCATTGAAACTGCTGCACTTCTTTCAGTAAGTCACAGATACTGACTTTTCAATCACATATTTTTTTGGAGAGCAGTTGTTTTTGTCAGCACAGCCTGTATAATATTTCAGAAGTGCAAGGTACGTACTTCTAAAATAATTCTACCTTATTTATTTTTCTGGTTCAGATGAGAACTTTGTGGGGAGTTAATTAAAAATATTTACTGGTATTTCATATCATCTGTTTTTTGGTGATTATACATATAATCAGCTGTTAAAACCAACACTAGAACTGCAGTGGGTGATAGCTGTAATGGGTGCAGCTGGCATTCCTGCAATTTATAAGCACATTGCAGAAACACATTTTTAACATGTACAAAGTGTGTAAGAGAGAAGTGGCTCGAGACAATGGGTGAACAGCATAGTTTATGGCATGGCTTAACAGCACCTGACAACACACTACAAATTTAAAGACTATTTAGGGAAATAGTTTATCCATCAGTCAGCAAGGCAAAATGTACTTACCTGAGCTGGTGTCTGTTAAAGCCACTGCCTGATAAAACAATACCTCGAATGGGATTTCCTGTATTACACCTGTCTCCCCTGAAAGGCTGCTCTGTCTGCAGCACGAGGTCTGCTCCCTTTGCTCCTTACCCAAGTGGAGGGGGAGAAAGCTTGCTGATTTAGCCATCTTGCTAAATCACCCACATCCCCTTCCTGAAGCACCTAGACATTCCTTAGATGTCTCCTATCAAAATCCTGCCCCAGCCTGACCCTGCTTATCAAGCGCTTGTTGTTCTTTCTGAGATTTGAAAAGATTACAGCAGATTAGCTAACACAGCTCCTTCCCTTATATTGTTTTGTGTGACAGTCAGTTCTATAATAAAATAGAAATTTTGAAGCACGTTGTAAGAATGGGCATATTGCTAATATGCTGAATCTTGTGTTTTGGTACAGTTGAATTAAATTTTGCATTTTTTAAATCTGTGTTTATCAGCAGCGAACTATTTTTTCCCCCATTTTTTTCTGGATTTTTTTAGTTGTAATGAAATTCACCTCATGTCTAATAAAAATCAACCTGTGAGAGGACATTTCATCTGATACAAAATACATGTTTGTGTTTGGTATAAACTATGCATAAATACAGTTTTTATCTCGTTTTCATGCCTATTTTGGTTTTAAAAACACATAGCTTCATGTACTAGCACCTTAAATAGTAGCCACAAGTTATTTGGGCATTAAAAAAATGGGTTCTCAAGAGGAACTGAAATGACATGAGAGTGATCCACACTAAATGTCTTTGAAGGGGGAAAAAAAGGGAGATAAAATAAAAAGGAGGAAGAAAGGAAGAAAGTAGCTACTACAAAGCTGGGATAAAGGCATCAACAAAACAAAATTCCAAGGGAAAACCAAGCTCCCAAACAAGTCACAAACCTCAACTACTGAGTTAGGAATAATGTTGAGTTTAAAAGAAGGAAGCCAGTTTGGACAGTAACTTCAAAGCCTGTCTCTACAATGAGAACTGAAAAACTGAGATTCTAGAGTTGCATGTAGACAGCAACAGAACAGTATGACACTAGTTCCCTTTTGAAAAACTAATAAATTATTCCTTTAGTTTCTACCTCACATTTGGTTCTGACTCAGTGACATTTCTCCTTACTTATCATGATGTTTATCATCCTGGAAAGTTTTATGTGCTTTTTCTGGCATCAGTATCTTTCTTGAGAACAGGCTGGAAAACAGGAAGCAGTCACAAACTGCAATGGCAAATGTTGAACCATGTTTGAATGTGAGTCCAATGGTGACTTTGAGGTCAGGCTGTGATGGCCACCAGACCTCCTACCTGCAGAGCATCAGTGGTTGCCCACGCAGTGCATGGTCCACGCTGGTCAACCCACCCTGCCAGCCAGATGGGCATATCCTGAGCTCAGATCTGATGCTGACGTCTCCTTGCTTGCAGATCTGGTCTTGTGGGACACCATGGGCCAGTGAGGACATACCCAGAGTCAGAGTTTAGTCCTGCATCTTTTAATGTTGCACAAATAGTCAGAACAATCTTTCACCCTTTTTTATGCCAAACTCATGCCTTCATGCCTTCTTTAATAGTAACATCTGTTCTTTTCATCTCCCCAGTCAAAGAGAGCGCCACTTGCTCTGGAGAACTGGGAGTTGGTTTTCATCCTCACTGTCTTCTGTGCCACTGGTCACTGTGTTGTGTTTGCAAGACACAGAGCAGTGTAGGACTAGGGGCTCAGGATGCAATGTGTCTTCTATTTGTATTAGGAGATTTTAGAGATATGAGAAATTCTGGAAGGGGAATCACTTCTTTTTATAAACTGAACTGTGGATTTGAGAATTGAAATGTTTTCAGTAAGGTCTGAAATCACCTTTTGGGCTTGAACGGTTGCCTGGGAGCCAATGGTTAACCACCTTCCTGAATGGGTGAGACGAGTTACACATCATTTTTCGTGCACTTCAAGTTGAAGAGATGTGAGACAATCCTAGTCTGGAAACTGCACAGCCACAGTAGCTGTGTCACTAATAAGGTCTGCTGAGTTGCAGAAACAGAAGATTTAGCAGTTCTGTCATTTCCCTTGACCTCTGTCTGGAGCAAGTCCCTTTTCTTTCTCTCTGTCACTTGTGACTGTTAGGTACAGAGAACAAACCCTTCTTTTCTTTTTGTTGCCAAGTCATTAATTGATGTTCAGGAGAGGATGGGAGGAAAGAAGCTTTGTCTGGCTCTGAAAAGCACCAGATGTGCTTTTTTGAATTGAGGAGAGGAATTAATTAAAATGAGGTAATAATATTAATCTGTCGACTGCAGTTAAGATTGGCTGTAACAGGAGGGGGAGCTCTCAGCGCATCAGGCAGGGGAGAGGGGGTTGATAGGGAGCTCAGCTCTCCCAAACCGGAGAGGGGCTGGGGACCCTCCTGCGATGCAGCAGGGATGGGGGAGGGGTGTCTTGTCACCCGTTTCATGGAAATACCTGTGTGACTCTGCTGGGCTGCTGCCACACTCAAACCAAAGACAGAAGCAGGAATGAATATTCAGTGGTGAATGCGGGTGGAAATGCTGACAGAAAGAATGAAGTACAAATTAAGAAGCATTGGGATTCTTCTGAAAGTGTGTCTGTTTTGATTGCTTTTTCTGCAGATTTTTGCTATGTATTATATTGTTTAACAGAGCAAAAGAAAAACAGAATACATGTTTACTGTGTACTAAGCTGTAAGTACCTTTTTCAGACATCAGTAATCATCCTTTCCAGCTGAGAAGGCAATACACTTGCAATAGAGCTCTCCAAAAAACAGCAATTGTCCTATATTAGTGTTTCTGAAGCTATCCCTTATGGAAAAGCTCTCCTGAATTTAATAAGGGTAAAATGAACTGGGCTATATAGTAATTTCATAGAATTAAAAGAGATTTAGGAATTTAGTAAGAATTATATCTCTGCCATAGATGAAGCTGGCGTTAGCTGATGAGATGCTGTGTGCAGACCTGCTTCTGCTCTGCGAGTAAATAATCTGTGTGCATGTATGCAAGCATGATATTTCCTGATTTACCACCTAGTCTCAGAGGTGTTTGTGTGCATGTTCCTGGGCACATTTCCAGAGCACCCCAGAGCAGAGGAGTGAGGACAGCAGGGTTGCTGCTGTGTCCAGCAAGTACTGGGGCCAGCTGGAGGCCACAGCAAACTCAGAGGAAGAGTCACTGTACTTCGATGTTCCTTGGCAGCTGGTGTGAAGGCTGCCAATTTCTCTAGCCTTAAAAAGTAATTTCTTAGAAAACTAGAAATGACGAGGGATTTGAGGTGGTAGTACTCAAGGGAAATCATTCTGGCATAGATGCCCAAGTAATTTTGTTATTCTGGAATCCCCACTCTTGAGGCTTAAAAGCAGACAAACTTCATGATATGACAAATTTTTTTTTTCCTAAATGACACACCATTCTCCTGGGACACATATTAGTTATTAAAAAGTTCCATATTCATGGCAAATATTTTTTTTTCATCTTTGCCCCAATTATTTTGGCATTAGTCAAAGAGCTACTCCTTGGATTATATGTTTGTATTGATTCCCCTGCAAGGAAATCTGCATCTCCTACTATTTCTTTTTAGATTCCCAACCTGAGACATGGATGAGCTGAGTATTTGAGAGGCAAAAGCTTCTTTCAGGTGCTTGTGCATCCCACCAGCAGTCCCCAGTACAGGAGGCACATGGGGTATGGAATGGCTCCAGTCTGCTGGTCTCAAAAAACAGTCAGGAAAAAAAACTCACTAAATAAGGAAGAAAAGGAAAAATGTCATTCTCACTTTACAGACTTGAAGGGGAAAAATGTGTGTCAGTATGTATTATAACCCAAATTAAGCTACTCTGGGCACTTTTTTCAGCTGCCTATGCCAGCAGTTGTAAACCTCTTGTTGCTCCAGGTGTGTGAGACATTGGGCAGCTTAAAGCGACAATGTTGGAACCTTGGTGGCTCCACTGGAGACAGTGAGCACATCCACAGCTGCTTGAGGGCAGGTTGTGGCCTTGCCATCTCTACAGGTAAGCTGGGTTGGCTGTCATACTTGTTTTTACTTGCATTCTTTAAGACTCTTGAGTGTTTCTGATAAAATAGTGCTGTTTTTCCTGTAAATTCATGGAACTTTGGTGACATCCAGTGACAGGTTCTGCTGGAAGGTGTTTTTAACGCTGGAATGATGGGAAAGAAATGCTGGTACCCTGCTGATTTCCCTTAATGGGATCAGCAGATGAATTTGAACAGAGGCTGGAAATCAGACTCCCAAACCATATACTATTGATTGTTTTAAGGCAGTTGGGATTTGCATTAGGTTTTCTTTCAATATTTAATGTTTAAGTTGCTCTTGAAAAGGTGTTAATTAATCTCAGTATAAAGGCAAGATCTTGTCTGGCAATCCATTTAAATAAGGCTGTTTGAAGAACTTTCTCTGGGCTTTTCCTCTAATTTTGCTGTCTCTTAAAGAAATTATCTGAGTCAAACTTGTGAGTAGTGCCCATTGTTTTATTTTTTTTCAGACAGTTTAATTAAAATTGGAGTAAAACCTCATTTTCTGGGGAAAAAAAAAGAAAATCAGTGATTTCATACTCTGACAATGGTATCAAATGTAATAAACTGTGGTAGTTTACTTAAAAAGTATGTATTCATCGATTAAATTTTAAAAAACAAATTATTGTATTCAACTCCTAGAGTGTAGTGTTTTAAGCTAAATGGAATCTGAGGTTAAATGACATTGCAGGCTGGAGAAATGAGTATTTAAAAACTATATTCAAGCTAAATTGCCAAATGGTTACTCTTGTATAGTAACATCCAAATCATGGCAATTGTTCTTCTAATAAATATAATTTCTATAGCATTTTCTTTGATTATTCAGTTAACTGCCAGTGCTGTTTTACCTCTTTATAATAATGCGTGCTTTCTTTAAAAAAAAAAAGAAAAAAAACAAAAAAAAGAAGTTGATTATTTCTTTGGTCAGGGCCTATTTGCTCCTTTTTTATGTGAGATTTTCAATACTCGGCAATGATGCCGAGCAAAAAAGGTCCATCCACTTCACTTGTGATGCCTCGTGCATTACCTAAAGCACAACAGAACAATGGCAGACAACAGAGCCTTTCTCCCCGCTAACAATGCAGTCACCATGACAACCAGCAGAAGAACGTTTGGCCAGGAAAAGCTGGGAGCTTGGCGGACCAGCCTAATCAAAAAATGGAATAAGATGACAACAATTACACTGATGAGTGAGAGGGAAGCTACAGATGCATTCAGACACCTATGGCACTGCTGGCTGGATGCATTCAGCATTATTTTTTGTTTTGTTTTGTTTAGTGTCTTCTGTTTTTTAAGAGCTGGTAAATAGACAAGATCGAATTGTGTAACAGAATGTCAGTGCTCTAGTTAAACTGAAAATTCCTTTTCTTTTGCTGTGCTACTTCAAGCACACTGAAGAGGCTTTAGGAGAGATGAGGTTTTGAAGTGAAATATGTAATAGATACAATATGAGTATCACAAGGCAACTTTATTTAGCTTTAAAAATGTAAACTTGGATTTTCAAATGCATGGATGCAAATAAATAAGACTGGATTGTGTTATGAATAACCACCCTCACCTTTCACTTCAATTTTAAAAAACTGGACACATGTCAACCATTGATTAGAAGTCATGGCTTGTTGTTTTTAAATCAACCCCTTCTGCATATTAGTAATCACTCTAAAATTTATCATGGCATTTTGTGCGGACCTCTTCCAATTCCAGGGAAACTTGAACTGCAACTGTACATGTGCCACAAATCAAGTGACAGACATAACGATATACTTCTCTGAAATAGCCCAAATTTAGCATTGTGCTAATAGCCTCCTATTATAAGCTCCTAATTACATGGCAGAAGTTCTGGTATTTTCTTTACAGGAAAGTGATGAAGAGAACTTTTGCTGCTGTTGCTGACAAATGAGTCTGTGATTTTTACTGTTGAGAACAATTTATGCATTTTAAGGATGGGGATGGAGAAGAGAAGCTGCTGTTTTAAAATGCTGAGGTATTTGGAGATAGCCAGGAGGCATTTTAACAGTTTGAAAACAGCAGTGAGCACAAAACCCTGAAGGTTTCTAGGTGGTTTATCTGATAATGGCTCTATAGATTTGAGTAATTTGGCCAGTCCTTTCTATGCTACCCACTGCTTTAGCCAAAACTGCCTCTATACTCCATCATGCCTTCTTTCATGCCCTGACTGGCTCCTGGGAAAATCTTGCAGCCAACTTTACGTACGATATCATGTGGAATTATTAATTATTTTATTGCATAATTAAAATCACTATGTAAAAATTTCTTAGGCTAGCCCTTGCCCTTGCTTGAAGCCCTTTGAACTTGTATAAAGGAGCCTTCAGCCATTGCTAAAACAAAGGCCAGGGGTTCTCCTGTCAGCTGCAAATCTCTGCCTGGCACAGCCATCAGTGTCCATTACTGGTCCTGCAGCACATAAACCAGAGTGGTTGCTGCATGCCAGGCAAGGGCCATGCACAGCACAGCAAACTGGGGTTTGAATACAAGCTAACAGCAAAGCCAAGCAGGGCTTTACATGCAATGGTCGTCACACACTGGTTGTCATCTCCTTATCTTAGCAGTACAAGAGATTTTAGGCTGCTAACTTCTACCACTCTGCCACTCTCTCACTAAATTCCACTCTCCCACTTGCCCACCAGATTCTGAGAACCAGCTTCATATCAGAACTCCGCACTCAGCTAGAGATAGCTCCATAGAGATCCTTAACCCCATACACTTCTTGTTTTGTTCGTGTACAAAGCGCTTTGCTTCTTGCCCTCTGAGGTGGCTGAATTTTATTCAGACACTCATGCTGACCATCTCTTTTGTGCAGTCATGTAAAACCTACCATCACCACCAAAAAGGCCTTCATTGCAGTTGAGCTCAGGCTTTTTGGAAGTAACCTTCCCAGACCAGTAATGAGCTCATATATCAACATAAAAGCATGAGGGCCCATCATACTCATCTTGGAGCTGTAGATATCAGTGCTGCAAAGAGGGACAGGGGCAAATTTGGTTAGATTGTTTGCTGGACACCATTTAGATTAAATTGAATGGGGTATTTGAGAGATTAGAATAAATCTGGGTAATAGCAGTAAATCTTAGCAGAAACCTTAGGAGTAAGATAGAAAGGGGGAAACTGCAGAGATTAAGAGTATAGAGATTGTGTTGAAGACAAATTTAGGTTAGCCCTACCTAGGCTGGAGGCTGGGGATAGAGGACACATTAATGAGGATGGAGAACAAGGCTGGAGCCATCATTGGGGTTGTACAGCTAGCTTCCATGCTTGCCTTGGCATCCTGCTGACCTTGGATCTGTCCCCTCCCCTTACACCTGTACTGCTGTTTCTGCACCTGGCTTTCTCCTGCTTGCCTATTGAGTGGGATCTGGGGTTTTTATTCTTTCATTTTTCTTCTTTTTATGGAAGATCATGCCTCCTTGCTCTTCTTCAGACTCTCCAACCCATTAAATATCCTCAGGCACCCATGAGGGGAGGCACAGAAAGAAGATACATCATAGGGAAGTGGGACTTCTTTCCATGAGAAATGGGACAGGAAAGCCTCCATCTGTCTGTGCATGGCCTCTGAGGTAACTTGAGCAGGCTGGTATATGCTTAAGGTGGCCTATTTAATTTAAAAATCTAAATCTTTTAAGAGAACTGTGAAGGTAGAGGTACCTGCTCAGGAGATGGGTGACTCAGAGAAGTCCCTCAGATGTGTTGGGTGGTAACAAAATTTGAAGAGAACATGACAATATGTGCTGATACATCAAATCAGAAGAATAAGAGAGCTGTCGTAAATAAAAGAATTGAAGGCATGCAGAAGGAGCAAACCAGACTTAGGGTCCCTTTGCAAATCCCTGAAAAGGCAAAAGATAAATCAGGAGCTGATAGAGGTGGCTGCTGCCATGCTAAGGCTGCGTGTGAGGGGCTGACACTGTAATACATCTGCTCTTGAGATGGAACCACTCCCTGGTCTGGTCTGTTTCCCTGACAGTCCCAGTGAAGAGGGGAGTGGGGAGGCAGTGGGCTGTGTGGGTGTGCTGGTTCTGTGTTCCACTTACGCCAAAAATTTACTTTATTAGCTCTGCAGAGCATGACTGATGCTTTGGACTTCACACATCATTAAAGGAAAAATTACATGTAATACTTGCAAGGCTATTTCTGGAGGAATTCTATCAATAATGTGCAGCCAGCCCAAAAGCTTTTTGAATAATGCAGTCAGATTTTTACTTTATCTGCTTATTCTATACAGAAGAAAATTCTTAGTAAAAATAGAAGATATGGCCTATATTTAATAAAGCTGTGCTTTTAAATGTTTTTAAATGTCATAAATCTAATTGGTTTTTTTTCATGGGTATGACCCATATGTCAAACATCCATCAACTTTTTAAAATATTGTGCTTCAACAGTGGTGCCCAGGTAACCCAAGCCCATAAGTAATATGTCAGTGAATATATGTGAAAACACAGTGTCAACTGCTTTTGTAAGCCAAAGGGGAGGGGAGGGGAAGGGAGGGGAGATCCTGGGTAGGAGACACCAGTATGGGAAGAGGGATCAGAGCCAAAGGGGGACAGAAACAAGGAATGCGAAAGGAATATCCCCAGAAGTGTGTAACGAGGACCTTTATTACAGAAGCCTGTGTTTTGGACCTGAGTTGCCTGTTTACTGCAAATAAACGAGCACTTTCATTGCTTGCACATGTACACAGCCCAAGGGGATGCTCCATAGCAAAAAAAAAAAAAAAGGCAGGGGGTATATCATTTATACACCTTATATTTGCTTCCCTTAAAGTGCACTGGAAAACTTTTCATGCTACTGAGGTCAGGCTAGTACTGGTCTGTTCCAGCCCAGGGCTTTTTTTTTTTCTATTTTAGATGCAAGTGTTGTGCTTGCTCTTTTTCAGTCACTCAATTCCTCTCTGACTTGATAGATTTTTATTTTAACTTCTTTCTATAGGGCTCAAAATTTCATATGACAGTCCTTTCAGTAGTCTGGGAGGAAGTTGTCTGATGTACCTTCCTTGAACACGCTGAGCTCTTTGAATTCTTCTACCAGCTAAGATAGAAAATTATAGTCTAAACACTTCTAGATACTTTCCTCATTATTCAAGCTGCTTTTGTTCCCAGCTTCTACATCGCTATCCTAGGTGAAACCTAAGGTAAAATAATTTCTTTTGGGGATCATGCAGATGTTATTTTTAACCTCATTCTCTTTTCTTTGTTCTTTTTTCCCTTTTCTATTCTCGAGAACGGAGAAGATTTTGGTAGATAGTTCCCAGTTCCTTTGGAAAAACATACTGGGTAAAACCCTTACTTTGGTCTTCCCATTACTTCAAAATCATGAAAAAGTTTGCTTTCTCTTTAAAATATTGTGAATATGAGGTTTTCAAAACGTTCTTCTTCATCACACTTGATTTTACTGAACATTTTTAACAAAATGAGTTTTTTTAGCAGTGTAATCTTCAAATTGCTGTGGAGGCTTGTGGGGTTCAAACATCTCATTTCTTTTTAATTTCTCTTTCCTGGTATTTAGAAATCATGATAACTGAGAACCTTTGTGAACTCAAGAAGAAACATTTGGTTTAAGTTAGAAATAGAAGGTTGATAGGTGTGTTAGCGAAACAAATGGTAATGTTTACACAGTGTATTTATTCTTTCACTTGAATTTTTCCTTCCTGCTTCTTGTGTTTATTCTTTCCATATAGTAGCCATATTCTGACCTGAGTTGCATTTTTGGTCTTATCATGTTTGACTTTCCCATCCATAATTAATATTACTCTAATAATCTTTAGGAATTAATGTATCCCCCTTCACCACAAGTTGTTCAAGGTTATTTTTATGCACTAGTACACTTTCAGCAAGAGACCAGTCTGCACATAGGTCTATTTAGAAAACAGCAAAGGTCTTTCTGCTCCCCACTCTACTCACCTCTGTCCCCCACTGACAGCATGATGACCCAGGGAGGATTTTCTTCTTTTGTACTGTCCCATGCCATTTCCATTATTAGGACAAAATGCAAGGAGAACTCACCAAACTGCAACTGGCAGGGGTATTTGCAGACATCTGGATCACAGTATAAGTCTGTGTTCATCCACTGATAGTTTGTTGAATATTGCATTGCATTTTCTGTGTTTGGTGGTTAGGGTTTTTTTAACTTTATGCCACTCTTACATTTTCTCCTTGTCCTGTTCTGGTCACCCGTCTTCTTCTCTTACTTGTTCAAAGTCCTCACTTTTCTTTCCATTCAGTTTCTTGTAACTAACATGCCTGTAAATAAAATTATGTTCCTTGCACCAGTGACCCAGACATCTAGCTGAAATAAAACCCAAGCCAGCCTTACCTAAGGATTTTGTTCTGTGTGAACTGAGAGATTCTGTGTAGAGCTGAGAGATCTCTGTTATGAATGGATTGCAGAAAAGTGGCACAACAACAAAGTTTTGAGTCATTGTATCTAGAAGTGAATAAGCTTTCTGGAGAAAAGACAAGACAATAGTCTTAAGTAGCACAAGGAAAGCTGGCAAGCAACTCAACCCTGAATCTGAGAAGTGGTTGAAATGCAACAATGAGAATAGCAGGCCAGAAGCTTTATACAGACATTTTCCCCCCCTCCAAGTGTAAAGGGAAAAGACTGATGATTTTCAGCTCAGACAGAATAGTACCAACAGTACTATAGTCCTCGGGGACTAGAGGCAGCACTCACCACACTTCCTTGAAAAGGCAGCAGCAGGAGTGGTTCCTCTGACACCTGCTCTGAACAGAGGAGTGGGCTGCTTAGGGGGGTCTTTCTGCACCAGCAGAGGTGAGTTCTGAGCTGTGGTGTAGTTAAAAGCTAGAGCAGAACACAATCCTGAGACTTCTTTCAGCAGTAGCAAGTAAATATTGCACTGTACAAAGGGTCAGCTCAAGTCATAAGGATGATGCTGTGGTCCCCAGGACCATGGTGTGAGTCTCCAGGCCTGGTGAGTTTCTGGTAGGAGAAGCTCAGCAAGTAGGCTGGGCCTTGAGTAAGGAACAGCCTAGCTCATATCTTCAGGTGAAAAGAGGTTTGTGAGACAAGGATTTTGGCCAGCAGTTATTTATGTTTTAGTTCTAATTCCAGTGAAGTGTGTATATATGATGGCTACAGTTGTAAATCTGCTGTCTTTCTTTTGGAGGGAAACATGGGTCAAATGATTCCGGAACAGATCTTGGTTGTTTTAGACATCATAGTGCTTTACTTGAATAATGGCAGAGCAGAAACTGCTTTCTTCCCTCTTAGTTCATGCAAGATCTAATCTATCCTCAGTCCTCACTGCCTTCCTAAAAGCTCACATGGCTTCTGCTTACCAAATCCTGGAAAATTGTATTACTGCTCTTTCTCTGCCACTAGCAATTGCCTCCTCCTTCAGCTCCAGCAGCTGCCATTCACCTAAATCTCCAGTAATTCACATGGAGAATAGTTCTCAGACAGGCTTTTTATTGAGGTCTCACCAAGTTTTGTGCCAGCCCCTTTTGCCTCTGTCACAGACAGGTGTTCTCCCGACATGAAAGGTGCTTCCATCACAAGATGCTGCCTGCAAGCTGCTGTGGCTAATAACGCTAGGAAGGAGTGAGTCACAGTGTCACCATAAAGCAGGTGACATGCAAACTCCTTCTAAGCAGTGCGTGCTCGTTGTCTGAAGGAATAAAACAAACAAACCAAAACAGATAAACCCTCTGCCCCTTCTTTGTGTAGAATCTAACAATTGAATAATGTCTTGGCAACAACAAACAAAATTTGGGGTTTCCTCTGTTTTTATTGAACTAAATAACAAAATGAACGGAGAGAAATGGTTTTAAATCAGGCTCTTACAGAAGATATCTCTTTACTCAGTGCAGAACTGGGAATATTTCTCTCCAAAATGTGTAAAACCTTAAATAAAATCTCATGTAACAAAACAGCGATTTTAACTCTGAATTGTTTTCCAATATCTGGCTATAGAGACATATAGTCACTGGTGTTGCATTCTTAAATTGAAGTTAAAAGAGATAGATAAAGAAGTAATACCTAAATGGATGTCAGTAGAAAATGGGATTATTTAAGGAGACTCATCTCTTTGGTGGATGAAAATAAGATATTCAGGTAATTTTCAAAATGCAAAGCTATCTTATACAATGGAGACAGCTAAAAAGTACCGTTTGCTAGCCTGCAGAGAATGATTTGTAGTCATCAGGATCCTGCAGGTAATTGAGGATATCTGCATCAGCATATTCTGCATTACTGCAAGAATATTATTGTAATGAAGCAGCGTGAATGTATGACTGTAATTGCCCTCTAGTGCACAGCCCTGGAACTGATCCCAGCTGTGGCATAGGACTGCGCTGCTCATGAAAGGAAAAAGATCTGACAGAAGTCTGAAATGGGGGGAGACTAAACCAAACCCCAGCAGTGTCAGGAAGCTCTGAGTAGCCATGGATGTGATAAGGGAGGGAATCCAAACAGCATGCACCAAAACCCTCCTGTCATCTGAACCAACACACGGTAAGTGGGGATGACTGGCTTCAAAACCTCAGGGCTCCTCCAAACCCAAATGCTAACACAGACCTGGCCATTAGGAGCCTAGATAACCATGGGCCTCTTGTTCTGCATCACTACCTGTTGTTTGCGCAGGGTCACATTTCATGGGAGGCTCAGGGTGCAGTTCCTTAACACTTCAGTAAAATCTGATATTTCTGTTAGTGCTGACAAAAAATTAAATGTTCTGAAAGTGCTGATTCTTTCCTCAGATGGACAAGAGCGTGATTCCTGTATTCTGCATGCAAATCACAAGCGAAATCCTCTCTATGCTAGTAAGCAAACTTTGATCAAAAGTTCATAAGGGAGTTTATTCTGCCAGACTCCGTGTTGGATATTTTCTCTGTGTTACTTCTCACTATGTAAAATTTAGTGACATTGCAGAGTGCAATATATTGACTCTTTATGCGAATGAATTATTGGACAGCTTGTCTAGTTCACATACATGTCTCATTAGCAGTTTCTTCACAGATACGAGCCCTCTTGTTGATCCTGTTACTGTGTCTAATGTTCTAGTTAATGTGTTTCATTGCACTTTCGTATAACAACCTGGGTTCAAATTGTTGAATATTGTTAAAAGTCTTTCCAGTACAGGATGAAGTCTGGAATCCTTCAAGTCAGTGGTAAAATTCCTACCAGCTTTCACAGAATTTTGGCCATATCAGTTTCTGCATATGCTACCCCTTCACTATTTGTCCCTAACAAAGACCTCATCAAAGTTTTACATCTGCTAAAGCTATGTCTGCGATTTACGTTCTTATCATTAAGATCTACATATTTTCCAGTCATCAACTTAAAAGAAAAAAGTCAATTTCTGCAGATCATTTTCCTGTTTCTCTCACCATTGTCCTTCCTTTCAGAAATAAAAAAATACATTTCCAGTGGTGTAGACCTTTCCCACAATAGCATCTAAGAAATGGCCTCTGTGACCAGACATTTGCAGCAAAACTGTGTTGCTACATTTAAATTGCCAAGACTCAGTAGCCAGCAAGTTAATAGAGTTCTATTATAGTTGTGATACATGAATTCCACATTGTTATGGTAATGACATTTTTCTTTCTTCCCTTTGAAGTAGCAGAGTAAATACAAAGAATATCACATTGGTCTTGGAATGGTGACTCCTTTCCCTTCACTCTGCATAACTGTGCAGAAATCAGAATTGCATGTGAAAAGATTAAAAACATCATATAGCTCATTCAGTGTTCTGCTAACCGAACAAAGGTCAAAGCTAAACCAAAGCATCTGTAAGCATTAACTTCAAAATATAAGTGAAGGGAAGTATAAACAATACTTTACCTAGCCATCAGCCATGACATCCAGGAAGCTGGTCTCCTAATCCAAGGATGGCGTTGGGGCAGGATCCAGATCAGCACAACTGTACTCTGAAAGCATCATGGTGGTTTACAGGTAGTAAAAATATAATATTGTTTCTTCATATAGTCATCATAAAATATTACAGCTGACCAGATGGTGGAGCAATTACATTTCCATAGTTCTAAATGGCTATTTAGCTTATCCACTCATGAACTGTTAATTAAAATTGGAAAAGATATAATTTACCTTCAAAGAGAGGCCATAACTTTAGAGGACATGCTTAAACAAAGGCTCAAAAATGTTAATAAGCCAGAGATCCATTTCCTTCACCTCCCCACATAAACTAATAATCAACAAACAAAAAAGGCTTTGACAGTAGGGCAGTGTCATAAACAGATGAAAGGTAGGAAACTCAGGGAGCCGAGCTGTGCTGGGACCACGTGTGCAACACATCAGTTGTTTGGTGTACAAGATCTGAACCCCTCCAGCTGTGTGGGTGAACACATGCTGCACTGAGAATCCCTCACACACACACAGAAAGATGAGCTGCTGTGTGAAAGCAACCCACTCCTCCAGAACCAGAGAGCACTGACACAACACCCTCTGTGTCAGGTCACGTTTGTCTTAATTCAGCTGCAACACAGACAGTTCGTGGGTTCAGCTTTATGCAATACCTTATCAATGTGCTATTAAATTTTATTACAAGCTAGGGTTTAATTTAGCCAAACAGATATACAATTCAAAATCCTTGTCTATTAGAGTAATGATAAATTCCTATTTTGTTATAGAGTGAATTTTTGTCATTGCCTTGATATAGGTACACTAGAGCTAATTCATTAACAACGGCGTCTTAGGGCTGAAGTGAATAAGGCAGGGAAGGTTTTGAGGAAGAAGCAATATCTTTTATTTTACAATCTAAGTTTAATGGAAAAAGAACAGAAAATACTTCTTTACTATTAAAACAGACAAGAGCAAAAAAGGGTTTTAATGTAGCTTAATGCATTTTCTTTAAATCTCTCTCTTCAGTTAATTCAACTTTCCTGAGTGTCTCTGTGTAGTCTGACCTAAGGCTTCAGAAGACAGAACTGTGAAGTTCCCAAGCAGCCCCCAGATGAGGGTATTTGAGTCTCAGCCCCTCTGCAGTATCTCTGCTTTGAAGGGGTAGGGCACAGGTTCCCCCCATCCATCCCACAGCCACGATGTGCCCTGCAGTTCCAGAGGCTAAGGAGGATGTTCATGCTCGCTGCTGTAGTCTGTGCTGTGCCCTCTGTCCCTTTCCCCTCTCCAGCTGAATCATGATCCTATTTCTGCTGAAGAGCTGCAACTGCCCTAAACTTGTTTGGGCTCCGCTCTGCCCATGCACCAGGAAAGCACAGCCTGCTTTTATTGTGCATTAGGTTAAAAATACCCAAAGCCAGAGCAAGAAAATGGAAAGAAAAAATAAATGAGGAAGGGAAACATATGTCTCACCCACCATACGGTGACTTCAGGCACCAGAAGAACTCTGTAGTTGACATCACCTTGGTAACCTAGGTTTGTTGAGACAAAGCAGACTTCAATAATTGGAGTTAAAGATGTAATTTGGAAACAATTAATATACTAAATGATTTTGTAGTTTACCTACAGGAGTTGTTCAATGCACATTGTTGATGATTTCTATTCATTTGATTTGTCAGTTATTTTTAAATCTTTTTCCTGTTAAATGTAAAATATTTGTGAGAGCTACAGAAGGGACCCAGACATGCCCCACTATAACTGCAACATTGATGTTTAGGAGGAATCATCCAAAAAGGATTTCTGAAGTGTCTCAAAGTACCCTACAACAGTGCTTTAAAATAAATGAAATTATTTGTTAGAAATAATATTCCTATCCATTATGGAATATCTGCAACTTAAATTCTCTCTTATAAACACCACCCTTTAAGTCTTGTCCCCTGTTTCCAATGGGATCCTCACAACTTTGTGCCTGCCCTTGCTCCAGACCCTTGGGCTCTGCTACACCAACACTCACTCACAGAGCAGCCTTCCTGTGCCTGGCTGGAGGGGAGATGGCAGCATGGCTTTCTAAGTCCAGTGAGCAAGAACACTCCTCTTTCAGAGGGCAGGCAAGATACTTGACTCCCTGGGATATCTCCAGGGCAGTCATTGTAAGAAAATAAAATGGTAGATGATCAGGTAAGGCAACTTGGTTTTTTCCTTGCTGTGGCAATTTCTGAATGCAAACCCAGAGGAAGAGCTCCTCTTCACAGTTCCTGGCTCCTCAGCTAGAACCTCACTAAAGTTATTTCCTGATGATTGCTTAGACTTTCTTAGTAATTTCCTGGCTCCTGCATCCCTTCCTTTTAATGCTGTGGCTGTTCTATAAAATTATCTCAGGTAGTTTAAGCTCTGCTGTGGATGGGACTACAAGCACGCAGCAGACCAAGCTGCACATTTAAATCCCAAGTCCTGGATAGTATTGTACAGCCTGTCCTTAATCTGTTTTTACCACCATGGCTTTGGTCCCCCCTTCATGAAAACTATCACATAATGTAGATATGAAGAACTGAACTTCTTAAAAGCATTAGAAGGCACATGCTTTCAAGAAAACATAAGGGACAAAAGTAAAACTAGCTGGTGTCTTTTTGTGAGCCCTGTCTGTAATATTCCATTCAAGGAAAAGAGAATCTGAGCTCCAAGAGCAAAGCCAGCTCAAGCCTTGACACCAAGGAAGGACAAGTGATTTGGCTTCTATTTTTAACACTTGTTTATAGTGAGAAACAAGTGTATTTGGTCTAGCTGTATATTACAGAAAACGGAACTATACAAAACATACTAGTACTCAAAAATCCCAAATTTAGGAGAACTATAGCAAGCATTGGACAGAAATGTTTAAGTTACACAAATTGAAGGTATCAGCCTCACTTTTCTTCATCCAAGTTACTTCATGGTGAATTACTTCAGGAAGACTTTGATAAACATTTTTTGTTCAGTAGTTTTTGCTCTCATTTGGCATTTAGTGAAGTGGGGTATCCACATGACTGTGTGTGCTTTGAAGAGAACAACTGAAACCACTGCATCCAGAGAGTCTGTGGGTATGACCTTTAGCAATATGTTAACAGTTCCACTTGCAGACTATTTGCAGGAATCAGTTTTCCTTTCCTTCACTTCAAAGCTGGATGCTGAATAATATGACTCTTCAATTCCTCTGACTGGTTTTCCTGTTCGCTGGAGATTGACTCATTTCCTGTATTTGAATAAGATAGTAAAAGTGGATATAAAATATTCTTTTGCAATTGTAATCAGAATAGCTCTCTGTGGCTGATATTAATAGTGAATTCTAAGACTCTGCCTGATAGCAGCTGAGTTTATGGTTTCATGGGCTAGATTCTGCTCTCATTTATTTAATTGTAAACCCAGAGTAACTCCCAGAAGTCAAAAGAGTGAATTTCTGCAAAGATAGCAGAGGTCTGCCTCTTGCTGTTTCTTCTGTGACTGGGGGGGGGNNNGTCGGGGGGGGGGGGGGATGGTTTGACATCATCAATCTGGATATACGAATTGGTGCATAGATGAATCAGGCATTCTCTAAACTGAAACTTCTGCCTTTTGAATTCATTTGTGTAAAGAGATCCATTACTTGACTACTCTTCTGACTCAGGTAGACCTTATTTAAACTCAATCACCTCTATCAGCTTTTACCTGTCATTTTTTGCACTGCAGTCTATATAATGTTCTCCAAAACACCAAAGCATGAAAACTTGCAGAATTCAAAACAGAGGTAAGAAAACAACAGGAAGAAATAGGTATCTTTTATCAGTGTGGCATGTGCCTCTTAGTACTTTTAAGGAGAGGCTGTTGAGCAAGAGCTCTTTTGGAATGCAGTTTGTCTGTTAATTCTTGATTTTGCCATCTGCTCTGTTGCTTCAGACTTTGCAGAAGTGTGTTCATATCAATGTGTGCATGTTTGAAGCAGTGTGGGAGTATCTCCCACTGAATCATGTTTTGCTGGTTAGACTTCAGAGGCTGAACTGCAGAGTATAATTGAAATTTGTCTCTTTCGTTAATTCCGATCAGAAGTGTTCCTTTGGCACACCTGCCCTAAGCATACAGGAGAAAAACATCAAACCAATAACACATTGGAATTTCATGATCATCCCATGCCAGTTGTTTCTTCTTTTGATTCAAAGATCTATCATGGCATCTTCATCTTAAAGAAGGAAGAGAAAACACAAGCCTGTCTCTGCTCAGACCAAGGCAAGAAGAGGAGAGCAATCTCTGCCTGAAGGCTGGGCCAAGCACTGCAATGCACATTTGTAGTTACTCTTTGGTCTCAGTGAAGTTAGGCATTAAATACAGGATTTCACATTTCTACATCACTGCCCCAATTCTGCAACAACTCAGATACCTTTGGTGTCTCTTTTGTGGACTAAAGAATGTGAGTTACATGGTGGTCTGGTTTTCTAGTATGTATGTTTCCCATGTTTCAAAGATTGCCACTTCACATTATAAATTGACCTTCTAGGAGAGACAGGGATGAAAAAAAAACCAAATTACAAGTTACTAGAAATCTTATTACTCGATTCATTAAAGACAGCACTTAAATAACTTTCCTTTTCTCAGTATCTTACCCAGACATATGTTAAGGATATCACTGGTCTTTTTAAGGTTCCTAGGAATGCAAGATTTTTCTGCAAGATCCTGTTTGGCCTCAGTGGTCTGAAGGAACTACAGGAATTATGGTTTAGATGCAGTTCAGCTTTCTTCTGTACTCCTGGGCTTTGCAAATGAGCAGATTTGAAGCATTACAGTCAGTTTACTCAAGCTCAATTTGGAAGCAATGCCATGCAAAGTCTGCATGTGTTTAACCTGGTGCTGTGACCAGATCCAAATCATATCAGTCCTGTGCTTAGACCAACAGGACAGACACAGTAATTTAGACCCAGGTCTCATGTCCAAGGTTTTGCACATCCTACCTGGTGTCTGCATGCCTGGTGGATTTTGGAAACCTTCATGAAGGAGCAAGTTTTAGGGAAAATGGAAAAATATTCTGGTTGTATGGGCCAAGATTTACAAAGGTTACCTTTGATTAAGGTTTGGGCCAGACATAGATGTCAAATCATAGGTGAGACATTTATGGGACTCAGATTCACAAAGGCTCCTAAAAGGTGCCAGAGAGATGATGCTTTCTGTGTACTCATTAGATCAATTGCATGCCACAGTCCACTGACACCTTCTGAGAGAAAGGAGGGGAAAGACGATTTGGTTTGAGGTTCTGTTGGAGAGTCTACAAAGGTCAGGGAAGTTCAAGGTTGTCTATTGACACACTTCAGTCAGTGTGGATGACATACAAACTTTGTGCAAGCTCAGTTTCTCAGCTGGATATCTGGCTCCTGGGCCCTCTAGATGATCCTGGGAGCACTACTGGCAAGACCAATGCCAGTGTGACTGCCTCAGATCCTCAGCCCAGTGCTGGGCCCACTGCCTGCCCTTGCGGCCCTGAGAGCTGCCATTCATCTGGCTGAGGGCCCTGCTCCTTTCTGGGAGGAATTCTGCCTGGAACAATGAGTATGCACGACACATGCCAAATAATAATGAACTACTTGATTGCCTAAATGGAACTGTGGGAAGCAGGGCTGATGGACCTAGCTGAATGCCAGATCATTATTAAAGCTGGGTGTAAAAGTGACACCATTTCAGTGTGTCATCTCTTGGCAGACTGCCTGTTCAGACGACCCTTGCAAGGGATCTCACTGGGGGCTGCTGTAGACTGGAGAGCTGTCAATTCATATGAGGAGGTCCACAAGGCAGAACTATTTTATTAATGGAGTGTTTGGCTCCTTTGGAGGCTGTGGGAGAACAAGGAGGCTTCACCAGTCTCTGCTCACCTTGTGTGAGACGGGGCAGTTGGAATTGGTCCAGTGCTTGCCAGAGCTTGTAGTCATGGCAGAGAACAGTTAATGTGATGCTTTGCAATATGTCTTTAGGGGATGGGGAACTTCTTGTCCCAAAAGAAAATACTATTATGTGGTTTTTTGTCATACACGGATATCAAATAAAAATTAATTCAGGAAAAACTTGCAGGCTAAAATAAGTTTGGCACATAAAACAAAATGCACCAATGGACATCACCTTACATGGAATAAATCAGGTGCAGCCATTTTTTAATGATATTTGTCTCCTTCGGTCTTGGCTGTGAATGCAGTTATATTTCCAAATATGTACTTGCTGATGTTTTCACTTCTTCAGTGCTGATGACATAAAAGATCTTTGCACTGGGTATGCTGTTTGCTGAGGAAAATTCCACTTGAACTCCAGAGGAATCTGAAGAATTCTGACAGTAAGTTTGAGGGGGCAGGATTTTACTTTGCACTCTCTCTTGACTCTGGTCTGCTCCCTTTGAAAGCAGCCATAAAGCTAACATTGATTTAAATGGATGTGTAAGTAAATTGATCCTGATTGTTTTGGGAAGCCCTGCCCTGAAAATTCTGAGTTATCAGAACTACTGATTTTATTTCTACTCTTACATTGTGCCTTAACATTCAAAAGGAAAGACCTGCCTTCTTATAGTCTCGTTATTATGAATTAAACTCATTTATTATAATATTTTTTAATGAGCAGTGTTGCTTCCCTTAGGTTTGTAAAGACTGGAGAAAGTAGTGCTTTCAAGAGATTGCACCCAGCAAAAAGAAAGGAAACACTGCGCTCGTGTTGAAATCACTTTTTAATTTTGGAATGGGTCTTGGTAGTTAATTTAATGTGCATTTTAAGAAGCAGTACATAAATACACACAACATTAGTTTAACATAAAAATTTGAATTAAATGTTTCAATTATTTAAATAAAAAATTTTACCCAACAAGATTTTTCTGCCTGAAACTTCATCTGTTGGGTAAGTCAAAAAATTTTTGCCATCTGTTTGAATCGCATTCTGGAATTTCTTGAAAAATAGAAAATTGTGTTCCTAATAGTTGTAATATGTGGGAGATGTTTTGCTTAGCATTGCAGAATGAAAGTGTTGTTACATTTGCAGAGCTGTACTCTAACAGGTTTTGTTATGATGTGGTCGAATACAAGGTATTTTCACCCTCTGGAAGAAGGAATGTTGTTCTTGTTTTTAAGGAAGGGACATGCATTTTGGAGACAAGGGTTGATATAATTGGCACTAAAACAATTGAGCTCTTAGTGAGGGAGTTCGCAGCTGGGAAGTTTTTGGATGGGTCGATGGGGGAAAACTAAGCAGAAGGCGGAGCCCTGATGTTAATTTGTGACATTGCTACTGAAAGAAGAGGGGGATTTTGTCTATTTGCCCTTGAAAAACAGCCTGAAGTTGAAAGGAGTTAGAAGAAAAAAATCTGTGAAATCTGTCTACATTAAGAAAGTGTGTCTACTGTAAGAGTGTTAAGAGGTACCATCTTTTCCAGTTTTCCAGGAGAAGATGAAGACCAGGCATGACTATGAACTGTAATTTCTACAGGGAAATGATTTCTCATAGCCCAGGGCTCTTGAACTTTGCAGACCAAGACACAAGTAGGTAGGAAATATTCAGACTAAAAATAAGGTGGTTTTACTGTAATGCTAATTAACTTTCAGAAGAACTTGCCAAGAGATAGAGTAGATTTTCTGTAATGTGAAATCTCTAAATAAGAGATTGTCTTAGACAATCCACAGGAATTACCAGCTGGAAACCTCTGTCCAGTATCACACAAGGCATGGATTAAGGTACATGGATTAAGGTAGTCCCTTCTGGCTGTAAATCTGTGCATATATTGTAGATAGAGACAACAAAAAAAAAAAGAGGAGGATAGAAAGACATAGAAGTTGACAGTAGAATTATCTGGTTAATGCAGATATTGTGCTTTAATATTCAGTCTTTGATTATATTCTTTCAGGATTGATCTTTAAAAGGCTCAGGCCTTTAAAATTAAACTAAATCAAAAGATAATGTAGCTGAAGGGATCTGCCTTAAGATGGGTTTTGTACATAAGGCACAGCCACAAGGGCTGGAGCTGGGGAGGGGAAGTGGAGAATTTGTGCATTAAGATCAGGCAGCCAATCTGCTTATCTTTGCTAGGTTTTTTCAAATCTATAGATTCCAAGGGGGATGGATTATATTTATATAGATGTATAGAAAGAGGCTTTTGCTCTGAACAGCTCCTAATGCAGGTGAAAACCATGTATTGATTACTTAAAGAAAGTTAAAATAAAAGCAATTTTTCCCCCATTTCCACACATTGCAGCTTTTGGCCTATCCACTCATAGCTAAAAAAGCATTCTTTTCTGATAATCAAGCTTCAGCTGTCTGAATTTCAGGCCGAGCCTCTCATCTTGAGCTTTGCTGAAGAGCTTCTTTAATTAACCATTATACCACAGATGTTATTGATTTTTTTTTTATTTTTTTTCAAATCTGGTTGAAACATCATTGTGCTGGATCGTCGCCAAGACGAAGGCCTGAATTTTTTGTGCACTGCTTTTACTCCTTCTGCATACCTTATTAGTCTCCACGTCTGTTAAGTGCAACCCTTAGTATTGACTCAGAAAATATCATTGATTTTTAGCCTTGCAGCCGTGATCTAAGGGCTCCTAATTTGGAATGTGGAAACCAGAGTTCAGTGAGAAGCTATATTACTGTACACTTCCTACAAGTAAGACCTTTCACTCTCTTTACCTTTTTTTTGCTGGACTTTTGATGTGGTTTAAAGTTCTGGGAATTGTTTTTTTTTTCAAGAGGATTAGAGCAACGTTACCAAGACGTGTGCTTACATGTGTGTAAATAAACATATGTTTATATATATTTTTAAAAAAGAGAGAAAATAAAAGGTCTGATCCGTAAAGGTGCTGGTCACCACACTTTATAATTAATTCAGCCAGATTGTGGCAACTTAGTTCCTTTCCAAACCTGTTTGCTCACCTTTAGCAGCATAAGTATAATTCTGCAAAAGAAATTTTGCTGCCTAGATTTCAATATTTTGGTGGCATTGTTTTAAATTACTTTAAGTGACTATTTTTTTCTTTTAGTCTGTCATTGGGATACTCATGTCAGTTATTACAACTCTAACATCTTTGGTCAATCCAATTCTTGAATTTAAGGACTCAGTTAAATCATTGCTGGGGGGAAGGATTTATGCTTTAGCCTGGGGGAGAAGCTATGTCCAAGCCTTGAGTAATCTCAGCCTTCCTAACAACAGCACATTCCTTTCAAAATACGTCTTCCTCTGATGGTGAATTCAAGAACTAGAAGTGCGACAATAGGTTCCTAAATTCTGATAAGATTTCTCTGAGTTTAGTGATACGTTATTTAAACATAATTTGAAGCTTTTAAAATACTGTAATGGCACCTCTTGACCTTTCCAAAATCACATGGAGCGAGAGATGGTGAAAAATGTTTATTTACTCTTCAGTGGAAGCTAAATCCCCGTTCCTTCTTAGAACCGGTAGTTCTTTTATACTGGGTGACTCATGCATGGCACTTCCATTCTTCAAACAAGAGCTAGACAGTCCTACTTGAACTGCAGAAACAATGACCTGCAGTCTATCCTATGCCTGAGTGATAAACAACAATGCAGACCTCTTGACAAGCTCTGGCATCAAGCGTGGAGTCTTGCAGTGCAACATGTCTGCTGAACAGAAGTTAGAAAAAGAAAAGATCATCTTGTAAACAATTAATTAATGTTTGTCATGAATTATCATTTTTACTTCCTTCTCAAGAGTCTCAAAGGGAATAAAAAGGCATTTTTGCAGGTGGTGGCATTCAAAGTAAGGGCAATCAAATGTTTGAGAGCAGTGGCACAGCACTTTGAGTCTCTAAGGGTGAATGGTGCTAGGATTAGAGCACAGCAGGGGGTTGAGGGTTTCAGGTGTGAAGCTTAATGTTTGTGATCAGCAAAAAAAAGTCTTGAATTTATCTAAACTGCTCTTCTGCTAACAGTACTTCTAGTACATAAATGTTCTGAAAGTGACAAGTGTTCTCATTGCTCTTCTAATGCAAACATGATCTGCATTTGAAAGATGCATCCCTTTTGCCTAAATTAGAATGTGCATCACAAAGAGCGTAAGATGATGACCCAAAACCAGTTCTTTANCAGAGCGGATAGCATGATAGGAGTCCTAACAATAAGTTAAAGCTTTCTGGGGTTATTAGTGGGTTTAGGACTTGGGTAGGACTTTTGCTAACCCTGGGGGAAAAAAAGGTCTCAATAAATAAGACTAATAAATGGATGGTAAAGATTATTTTCTGTCCCTCCTAGAACCATCTATTTTGCATTTTTGGAAAATATTTTTCCTCTATTTAGCAGTAAATAAAATCTTTGTAAGCAGCAGGAACAATCTGTCCCTATGAGAAAAAGCATTGGGCAACACAGGGTAGAAATGAAAGCAGCAAACAAAAAACACCTTCAAATATATGTATAAATGTAGGAAACCTTCATGGAGCCTCTATTTTTGCTTTATATGTTTTCACGATGCAATATGCTGCTACAATTTGATATCCAGAGGGAATGTGCTGCCATGTAGAATTTGAGAACTATTGAGGCAGACTGGGCTGTAACCATAAAGGTAACTACATATATGTATATATAAAATCCCACACCGTAATTGAAAACTCAGAAGAGAGTTTATTTGATTTCCAGTTTTAAGATGGCCATGGAAGATCAGGTGAATCAGCTTTCAGTTCATAAACTTGTCTATTTG
Source organism: Drymodes brunneopygia (assembly GCA_013400955.1). Taxonomy (NCBI): domain Eukaryota; kingdom Metazoa; phylum Chordata; class Aves; order Passeriformes; family Petroicidae; genus Drymodes; species Drymodes brunneopygia. The sequence goes on along the minus strand of VZTZ01015539.1, from coordinate 2,070 downwards.
TAAAATAAGGTTTTTAATTGGTATAGAGGGCAGTCATCTGGGGATTTTGATCCTTGTCTTTAATGAATAAAATAATTTCATGAGCTATTATGAGATATAAAAGAAAGAGGGAAAAAGTAAAATAGCTGACTTTTTTCCAGTCTCTCATATAAACTGATGTGAACTGACAATAATTGATTAGTACATGTTTTCATCAGCTAACATCTTAAGTTCAAGGATTGGATTTCTATTCACCCTGAGGTCGTTTCACCTCTCTTTGGCAGAGTGTCAGGGGCTCCATGACACAGCACTTTCTCAGCAGAAAAAAACTCTGTTTGTCAAAACAAATTAGTTCTAATCCGTACTGTGGAAATATCTGTTTCCATGCAGTGGTGGCAGGAGAAAGCATCTCAGCTCCAGTTCAGCCCAGGGTGATGCTCTGTGGGAGTAACCAATCAGAGCTCTCACTCCACTTGATTTAGGCAAGGGTCTGGACATGGTCTTTGCTATTCCAGTAAGTCTCTAAATCCCTCTTTTGAGTGCCCATCAGCTGGCTGGAGGGAGTCTCTGTCTCTCTGTTTCGGAGTTGTTCCTTTTCAGCTCATCCCTGACCCTCACTGATCCCAAGGACCCATTCATGTGTTCTCACTCTTCCTTGCTCATTCTTTCAATGTTTGCTTGCTTTATGGAGAAATAACTAAATAAGAAAGAAAGGTCCCCTGAATCCAAATAAGTAATGGGGAGTTTGCAGCTCAGGAAAAGTTTTCTGACCAGCTTAGAGCAAGTCCCACACAGTTTTGAATAGAGAACTCACGATTTGTGCCCCCGCTTTAAAGACCCTTTCACACCATCAGAGTAACTCAAGGGGTCCCAGAAATGACAGGGATCTGGTCTGAAGTGTTTCTGCCATATTTCTCTTTGCTGGCTGCTTGTTAAGGTGGAGGCAGGAAATAAAAAATACCAGAAAGTGCTGTGGGGCTGTTTGTTTGTTTACTTGCTTTTCCCCTCTCTTGCACTGCCCGTCCTCTTCTGATTTCAAACTCTTCTGAAATAACTCATCCTCCCACTCTCAGAGGGACTGATGTTTGGGGTGGCTGAACTGGGACCTTTCCTCTCCCTTGGTCAGGCCCCATGTCAAAACACTCCCGACTCCTGGGAAGGCAGCTCTGCTGAATCCCGAGGCTTGCCAGTGCCAGTCAGCTGCTGTTTGAACTAAGTCCTGACCGCAAAATCAAAAGTGGGTCCAAAGAAAGCTGTAAACAGTGTGCAATGAGCCATTTGAAGGCAGCTGATGCCTCATTTGGGGTGACATGTTGTGGCTGATGAGTGTGGATGATGTGGGGTTTTCGATAAGTGCCTCATCAGTATCCTCATCATGATCGTGTTGCTCAGCCACGGCGTGTGCCCTGACTTGATTGTAATTGCCTGAATCTGCTCCTGCTGCTCAGGAGCGCACAGTAATATGCAATAAAACAGCAAGAAGTGAATGTTAACCATCTGAGTTCTGACATGGCTGCTTGCAGTTCAAGTTTTCCATTAAGGACAAAAAAATCCATATAGACATACAAATATGGATATATAATTGCATGTTTAGAATAATTATTGTTTGTATATGCAATAAACTCGTTTTGTAAATAATGCATGATGGTCATATACAGATACATAGATTGATGTGTCTATATACATCTTCCCCTGACACCTGTCTATACTGTACACAAATGAGCATCACATGCTGATGGTGTGTAGGTAAAGAGCAGAGGGATGAAAAGCATCAGGACCACACTTTGATTCAAATTTTTAGAAAACTAAGGAGAACCTGTAGCTTAATCTATGCATAGTCTTTATAAATCTTAATAACACGTGTGCATACAGATAAGTAATTAATTTTTAGAGGCAGTTAATCTACTCATGTAAATGTATGTGTGTGTGTGTAATTGTGCAGGTGTGTCTGGGTGGGGTAAGGTACACATGCATATGTGCTTTGTACCACTAAATTAGTCTTCGGAGAGAATGCAATTTATTTTCACAAGTTAGCTGGTTTGCATTAATTCCATAGCACCCCTGATTGGGAAAAAAAACCCCAAAACAACC
>VZTZ01015537.1:102430-146872 GCA_013400955.1 Drymodes brunneopygia | reverse complement strand
AAAAAAATACTGTGCATTCCTATTGCCACTTCAAGTCATGGAAAAAACTGGTTTGTGGTTCAGCTGCACATTCCTGGGATAGACAAGAACTTTTTGCTGTGGATGCCTGAGATGGAAAGAGGAGAACCTTTGTCTGTGGTTTTCATCATCTGCTCTTCTCACCGACCCTGCAGAGCATGGGAAGCATTGCTGGTTCATCTCCAGCAGGAATTCCCATGCCCAGCTCATTCAGGTATCCCATTTTGTTGGGAAACACCCATTGTACATGATTTAGTTTCATCAAACTTTATTTTTAGTCCTTTTTTTTTTTAAAAAAAAAGAAGTGCATTATCTATTTTTTCCATCAAAAAAAGCACTCAAGCAAAAGAAAAAACCTTTTGCTGCTTCTGATGTCCTGCTGTTACTCCCCAGTGTTAATGTCTGACTTAAAGATTAATTAAAATAAATATCAAGTGCTACTGAAATAATTAATAAATTATACAATTTACATTCGATTGTAAGTGGAAGAATGCCTTTCACTTCCCTTTAAAAAATCAGCATGGTTCCAGCAAGGAAGGAAGCATGTTAATTACAATGCCTCTGTGAGCCTTTGCAATTCATGGATGAGAGTTGATCAGAGGCTGCAAAGGAGGCAAAGAAAGTATTTTAATGTTTGATACTTCAGGGCTTCTAATCCCAAAGGTTGCTATTAAAATATGTAAGGAAATCTGTTGTGCCTTTCCAGCAGTTTGATATTTCCTGAACTTTTTCCTTTAGAAGAGTTGGAGACACTTAGGATTGGATGCTGATTCCATGCAGCTTTTGGCATTGAAGTAACAACAGAGTTTCTTCTAATTTATCATGTGAAATCAGAATTAGCTTCTTTAGCTTTTTACGAAATATCCAAAAGTTTCATACCTTTTTTTTCTTTAACATATATGTCAGGACCAGCACTTATACATGTTTTCCTGATGAGAAATGATAAGAACAAAAGATTGAAGCGGCATATAGAATGTGTCTAAGGCACACCCTTAATGTCTGATGTATTTTATAAAATAATTTGAAGATTTAAATGCACCTCTGAAAGTGTTTGTTAATTTGGAAACTAACAGCATCTGTTAACAGAACAGTGGCAAGAGGAAGAGGAATAGGCAAGTGTCTTCTGCAGGGCTGGCTGTCAAGTTATCTACTGCTACAAATCATAAAATCATCTGAGATGTACAATCACAAACCCAGCTCTGCAGGGTCAGGTTGAACAGATTTTGGAAGGGGGGGAACTATAATTCAGGTTTGTAGGAAGCTGAATGGGAGCAAAACTCTTTGAAATGGAAGCCTTTGCTGTTTCCAGCCAAACTTAACTCCCTCTTTGATGGCCTGGCAGCCTCACAGCCCCCATTAAAATGTTTTCACTTGTTGGTTGTGGTTTGATTTCTGTTGTTTGTTTATTTGTTTTTCCTTCCCCTTTATCATCTTATTATTTGAAACTGTGAAGAAAGCACTTAAAAAACCAAAAAAGGCAAATGCCTGGAAAACATGAACCCAAATGGACAGTATGGAGAAGTTTTTTAAGCACTGAAGAGAGGATTTTGGAGATTTGAGGCAGTAGAAGTAGTGCTGCCTCTCCTGCCTGTTGGAGGAGCCTGAGCAGAAGATTTCAGACTTTCAGCTCCAGGATGAGCCTGAAATGTGAGGTGTGACCCAGCCTTAGCTTTAGCTAGCTTGCCTAATCCAGTCTGGGCTCCAAATTCCTGGTGTTGACACAGTCCCATCTGACAGGATTGATTCCAGGATTATTGCCCTTGCAGTTCCATGGACAGCTTTTCCTGGGAGATGTTTCCCTGTCACTGTGAACTGAGCAGGGAAATTCATGGCTGCCTAGAACTCCCAGGCCTCTTTAATAAATCTCCTGCTGTCCCAGTCCCTGTAGTACAATTTAATGTAGGAGACCACTGCAAATAGTTGTGTTTGTGATGCAGACATTTAAAAAATTATTTCAGCAGATCTGAACAATTACCTAAATTCAGTGAAGAAAGAAATTCTGTTAATTGTGAGGCTCATTAGTCACTTACTGCCTGGAATCCTGAACTCTTGTAGCTATTGTTCTGCTACTTAATCTCAGACTTATAAGCACTCAATTTATTTTCTGTACATGTTTTAATCACATCTATTCCATTAAAAGCACTATCCTTTAATTTCAGTTGCAAAGCTCTTTTTTAGATTGTGTCTTTTGTAAGGATAGAACAAACATCTTGATTATAGTTTGGAAAAATCAGTCCAAAAAGTATCTGACAAAAAGGTCTGTGAGTAAAAAGAGACTGCTCAGTGTGGATATAGCATTCAGGCTCAGGAAAAATTCTTGGGAAAGGATATTTTGTTGTTTTGTTTTGCTTGTTTCAAATTTGGATTAGCAACTCTTTTTTTTCTTTTTTTCCTGGGGGAAAAAGTGGGGAGCACAACAAAAAGAATAGCTGTTTAATTTGATAATGCTGATTACCATTGGGTTTTGACCTAAAGGCTCATTAACCTTTGTCCCGAAAAGCTTATCTAAATAATTCAACATTTATATTGGGAGTGGGAGAGCAGAGGATGTGGATTTTTGAACTCTTTTGGAGCACCACTGGCTCTGCATTTAGAACAGACTTGACCTTTCTCAGGCTCAGGTCCTGGGCTCAGTGTTCACCAGATTTTCTCAATGACTTTTTGTTCTTAAGGAGGGGGGAAGTCAACACTCGTCTGGCTTGGGAATGTTTTTAATGCAGGTTTTAGTTTGCAAAATGAATACCTTGAGAATACAGGAAGTTTGATGTGAATGCCATGGAAGGGGAATATTCTGCCCCATGGATAATTTTGTGGAGTGTGTGCTGTTCCTGGCATTGCATGGGGGAGATAAATGATGTTGGTGCTTATGAGACTTCTTGGAAATTATTTAAATAAATGTCACTGCACTCTTGTGCTGTGAAGAAAGAGCAGCAAGATCAAATGAGGGGAAATATTTCTCTTCTGTCAATGTTTAGCACTGTGTGTCTGTCCTGGCAGCTGCAGCAGCGTGGCTGGTGGGGTTTATTCCATTTCCTGGAGAGTGAACATGGCCACAGTGACCTCCATTAGTTAAATCTACATATGTGTGATTTGTTATAGAATTTAATACTCAGCCTTTTATGTTCTGTAGATACAGATCCTTTAAACGAGGCAGCAGAGATTGGTTAGTTAAAGGGTATTTGTGCATATTAATTTCTCTGATGAAAACTTACCAGGAATTTTGAGAAGCTGAGATCATCACAAGTTTGAAAAAGCAAGTTTGTGTCAGGAGTAAATACCAACTCTCTCCAAATCCTCTAAACACTGACTAAACAAAAGTCAGGAATCAGTTCTGCAGGGAGAAATTCTTTTCTAGAGTGTGATCTCAGTTATTTGCACAGTTTTAGGAACTATGGAAGTATAAAAAGCATAAATTCTTAGTTCATCTCTGTAAATTTCATATGAATAATTACAAAACCTGTATGGAAGAAAATAAGAGAGCATGAAACTGATCATCTAAAGAAATAAATTAGGGAAAATTAGCCTTCATTGTATTCAATGTTGGACAAATTCAAATGTCGAAAGAAGCTGTGAGACCTTTTTCTAGGAAAAAAAGTGTTAAAAAATAAATATTTTAAAAATATAGGTAGTGCAAGTTGTTTCAAGATTTTCTAGACTGGGTCTTGTGAGCATCTATGATGTTAATTGGATGTACAATAGCTTTAGATTTTAAATTCCTTCTGACCACTTGCAGTTGCAAAAAAAAAGCTGAATCAAGCTCTAACCACAAATGAGCATCAGGCCAACTACAGCACAGTTGAAAATGAGTGAAAAAACAAATCCACCTCAATGGACTGAACTTCAAGTGGGAAAAGACTGTGCCTAAATCAGGAAGGGTCTATGGTCTATTCCACTCTAAAGCTAAACCAACACTTTTCAAAAGCATCACTTGATTACATCTGTTTAAGTGCTTCATTTTGTGGTAATTTCTAGACTGAAATGCTCTCAGGCCTTTTCAAAAAGGCTGCACACTTGAATATTTCAAGTGGACGTGTGTGAACTGGAAGAGAAAAAGGCCTGTGCAAGTGTTAGCTGGGAGAATCATCCTGCCTGAATTCACTTTGTGCTCTGTGCTTTCCCGTGGTGGAGGCAGAGATTGGATTCTCCCTGAGCTCAGTGAGCACAAGGCTGTGTTTACATTTGCATGCCAGGATTCCAGCCCCAAACTGTCTGTTTCTCTCACTTGACTGAAGGAAGTCTAGACAAGCAGATCAGGGCAGGATGTCCTGGTCTGAAGCTGCCTCAGCAGAGCTCTTTTTTTATGCCTAACTCCAGATATCTAAAAGTAAGGTCTCCAAAATAGCTATTTTGTTTTAACTGTTTCCTTGAAGTGATTTACCATGCTCACCACAAGGATTCATTCTGATTAGGGAGTAAAGGTTCGACAACAGAAATCAGAACAAACTGCTTTCCTTGACTAAACCTCAAAGCATCTCAAAGATTTGTACTCACTTTAAGAATACTGATCAATTTTTTGCTTGTTTGCTTTGTTTTTAAATCTGCTCAAAGTTAAAGCTGTGAAATTTCACCATAAAAAGGACTGCTTTCCTTGTCCCTGATAATAAAATACTTTATTTTCCAAGCAGAGGAGCTAAGCAGACAATGTTGTGGCTGTGAATGGGTGCATTAAATAAGCAGAGCAGTAGCTGTTTGTAGTGTGAGGCTTTGGGAGCTGAGCTTACAGCAAGAAATACCAAAAGTTGAGAAGAGTCTGCTCTGGCAGGATGGGACTGCTGAGCTTTCTGCCATTGGAGGATGCTCAGGAGGAGCTCTAACTGGAATTGCTCTGAGGAAATGTGAAAAGTGAGGAGCAGTCCCCTTTTGGTTGGATATTTCTGGCTGGTCTTTGCCCAGTGTCTGGTTTTCAGTGCAGGATTGGCCTGGAGCATTTGGGAAGCCTGTAAATAGTAAGTGGAACTGTAAATTGTGTTATTTCCATTGCAGAAGGGATGGGGTGAGACTGCAGATCTAAAAGCACCAAGCTGGGATATTGGAAGGCCAGGCAACCCCAACTCCTTATGCAGTCCTGGGGGCCCAGAGAAACTGGCTTTAATTGCAACCCTAATTTTCACTAATGATGCTTTGAAATGTGTGGATGAAAGAGACTTACAGCAATGCACATAAATTATTATTTTGATTTGGCATAAGACAAATGAGAGGATGGGCACCACTCAAATCCTCCACTAAGAAAGCAGATAAAAGAGGTATTTTTTTCTTTTCCCTTGCAGCACATCCTTCTGCCTGTTGCTAATTGAACTGATGTGAATTTTTGCTGGGCACAAAGGTACATGTTTAGTCCAACAGTCTCTCATATTGCCTGGACTAATATAAAAATCCACAACAGCTTAGTTTCCTAGTTTAATTCCAAGAGAAATAGTTCACACAGAAAGAATTAAAATCCTCCAATCCATGAAAATATGACTGGAAATCATAATAATTTCAACAGGAGAACAGTTTCCTACTGGAAACAATGATTTTTACTTTTTGATGAGAGCAATTTTAAACCTCACAGTGAACACTCTTCTCCAGTAGAGCAAACTGACAATGGTGTAACTTCACTAACTTCAATCTCCTTGCTTTTTTGCAAGAAAATTTTTGCTATGGACAGATTACAGCCTAATGTACACAGTTCTAAAGTGATTTCCTGAAGAACATTTAAATAAAGGTGTTAGTCCTTCACAATACAGCACTTTAACAGGCTGAGCAAAAATGTGTGAGCTGGCTCAACCAGAAACCAGAAACCAGAGCAAATGGGAGTGACTGCACTCCTTGAAGCTGTGACCAAGGATCTGCTCACACCCTGTGCTGAATGGGTGCTCATTTCTGTGCTGAGCATCCTGCAGAAGCCAGCTGGGATCAGCTGTGTGAGCACAGCTCGTGCTCAAGCTGCAGTAGAAGAGTTTGTACTTGAAATTTCTCAGGCAGGGTCCCTGGTGGCTAAGTTGATGAATATTGTGGTAGTTGTAACCAGGTTTTTGGTGGTGACTCTTGTCTGTACCATGAAATTCACACTGCTCCAAGCCTTAAATCTCGCCTGCCTGTTGGTTTACATCTCTGAAAGACTTGAATATTACTCATTATATTCTTTTATAGCACCCAGCCTTCCTTTGCTGTGGGTTAGAGAAAGAGAAGAAGGAACCTGCTACTGTAAATGATGTCTTTGTGTCTCTCACTTTGCATTAAATTGGACAAGATTCAAAATGCACAGGCAGTGTCCAATTCCCAAACACTGCTCATGGCTGGACATTTCAATGTCTACATTGGAAAACTGTCATGGAGATCAGGGGGTTTGCTCAGCTTGATAGCTAAATTATTAATTCTCAGCTTGGTTCACTTACAGTACAAGGACAAAGGTTTCTTTCAACCTGAACTCCTCAGCTTGTTTCAAAATGGCTGCTACAAATTTTTCAGTGTTAATGCTTTGAACAAAAGCTGTGACCTCTCTCCTGTGAGACTGAAGGTTGGCCTCACGAGCAGAGAACACTGAAGAGCTCTGTAACTTCTACTCCAGAATACCACTGGAATTCTGCTCTTTTGGATATGTGGTACTCACACTTCCCAAAGTCACAGGGAGAGAAATAAAGAGATTTATAATGGGATTCTCAGCCAGGAGCCTGAGCACGAGGTTGTTTCAGGCTGCCAGAAGGAAATACCAAGCTTGAAGATTTCAGGCAGATCCTCATTTCAGGAGCCTGTATGATCAGCTCTGGGCTGGTGAAACCTCTCACTGTGGTGCAGATGTGTTCACAGGTCCTTCATGAGGAAAACTTGTGGCTTTAAAGCAAAGCTTTGGTGCAGGAGCCTTGATGCCATGGCTGCTGATCTGCAGCTCAGGCCAGGACTGGTGTCAGAGACTCTGCATAAACAAACCTGTAGTGATGATGGGGTTATTTCTGTTCAGCCAGTGTATTTTATGAGAAGGTCTGGCTTTGCCCTGGGTTGTTTTCCCCATTCCCAACCCTGCAGTGGAAGTCGTGGATAAGAGACAGAGACCTCTTGCCCTTCACTGTCCACCGCTGTCCCCCTGCATCAGCACACTGCCATAGTTTGGCTGTCAGGATTGCAGGACAAGATAAAACCAATGGAAACCTTCATCCTGAGCTGAGCAAAGGGATTATAAACCCATAAATGAATGCAAAATTGTCACTATGTTTATCTCTGTGTCTATAATCCTTGGATTGCTGGGAAGAACAAATATATTTCATCTGCTTTCTAACACCTGAAGTCTGTAGCTGGTNGTGCAGATGTGTTCACAGGTCCTTCATGAGGAAAACCAGTGGCTTTAAAGCAAAGCTTTGGTGCAGGAGCCTTGGTGCCATGGCTGCTGATCTGAGCCCAGGCCAGGACTGGTGTCAGAGACTCTGCATACAAACCTGCATTTGATGATGGGGTTATTTCTGTTCAGCCAGTGTATTTTATGAGAAGGTCTGGGTTTTCCCTGGGTTGCTTTCCCCATTCCCAACCCTGCAGTCAGGATTGCAGGACAAGAGAAAACCAATGGAAACCTTCATCCTGAACAGGGGATTATAGGCCCATAAATGAATGCAGAATTGTCACTGTGTTTATCTCTGTGTCTATAATACTCGGATTGCTGGGAAAAACAAACATTTCATCTCTTTCTAACACCTGAAATCTGTAGCTGGAGAGCAGGAAACAGGTACCACTGTGCTTTGATAGATTTTTGACACATATTTGCAGCATCTTTGAGCCCAGTGAATCAGGCAGAATTTGGGTTGGCAGTGGCAGAGTTTCTATTTTGGGTATGGGATTTGTACCATGACCTGAAAAGACACAGAGAGAGCACAAACATTTCTGGACAGCCTCAGACTCTGGAGGCTGTCCACGTGTGATCCTTGATGCTTCATGGCTTGAGAGATGAGTGCTGGTGGGTCTGCCAAGGCCAGGGACTCAGGGAGGTCCTGGAGCTGTATCTCCAGTGTCCCTGGGCTGGCTGCCATCCCAAACATCCTGGCCAGCTCTGTGTCCTGGGTGTGCCCAGAGTGTGCAGAGGCCATGGATGGGCATGGAGCCACAGACAGTGTGTGCAAATCAGGGCCCTGCCACCAGCAGTGGCTCAGGGCCACCAGGGCTGGGGGTGATGGGTGTGCCCTGGGGTGGCTGCCTAGGACAGAGGCTGGACAGAGTCAGAGAATAAAGAGGGGATTTATTAAATATCTTTAACAGATCCACCTTGGGCAGTCAGAGCCTCCCAGAGGCTGCACCCAAGAGGACAAGGGGCACGAGTTTTTCAGGCAATTATAAGTTTGATCTATTTGCATATCAGGGGTTAATTGTCCAATTACAGCTGCAGGTAATGAAGTCACATTCCCCCAGTTTGCTCCCCCCAATCCATTTCTGTTTATACTTTTCAGGGCCTGAGGCTGTGGGGTGTCCTGGGATCTCAGCCTCAGAGGGATTGTTCTGTCTGACCAAAATGTGAAGGCAGTAACTACACTTTATAGGGAATTTAGATTTATGCAATAATGCAGTACAGGATTTGAAAAATATAAAAGCTAAAATCTTAAGGCATCACAGGGACACCAGTGCCTGCCTTCTCTGTGCCCTTCTGCTCCTTTGCAGCCACAGGCACAAGCAGGCATCAAGATGATTGAAGTGTATGCCTCAAAATTTATCCCCCTCAGCCCCTGCCTTTTTCTTCATGATGCCTGTCTGCATCAGCCCTGGCACAGAAATTCTCTGCCAGCTTTCCAGCATAGCAGAGGTTTGTGTTTGTGGATGATCAATGGCAATAATCACTATCCAGTTAAAAAGGTTTGAAAACTTGGTCCCCTGCAGGTGCAGCTGCCTCTCACCTCTGCCCAACCAACCCATGGAAACCCCATCCAGCAGTGTACCTGCATGTCCTGGCTCAGTGCTCTGTGCCCAACAGCCAGAGCTCCTAAAGTGCATCCCATTCCAAAGCTCCCCACTCTGTTCTAAGTGCAGGTGTACAAAAACACTTTTGCTTCAGTAGAGGGAAATGAGTGGAAAGAATTCATGCCCCAGGACCAGCTCCACTGGCACACTCAATGCAGAAGGGAAGGCTCATATTTGGATGCTTCATGTAGAAAATCTGCCACTCTTCAGTACCTCTTTCACCTTTTTAGTTTGCTGAAGCCAATGGAAGTCTTTTAAAAGTCATTTTGGATCAAAAACTCTGCTTCTGTTGGCTTCTCTCTGCTTCTGTGACACAGTTTATACAGAGAGACACAGAATATAAGCACGAGCCCTTAAGACAGAAGGAAAAAAACAAGAAGGTATTTGGCAGGGCTGTTCTATGTCCTTCTGTCTGTAGTAAACACCCAGGGAAAGCCAGCAAGGATTTTTGCTGCTCTAAACCATGAGTCAGAGCTGTTGGCTCCCTGCATCTTTATAAAGGAAGGTATCCATAGAAGCAAGTCCACTGAAGAACAACCCTTTATAAAATACAGAGGGGGAAATAAAAAAGGTGAGGAGAGCAATGGAAACAAAAAACCAAAGCATTCTTAGGTTTATTATATTTTTTTTTAATAGTTCATGTTTGGCAGCCAAGAAGCAGCTGTATATGGGAACTTGAGCTATTTCCTCAAAAATAAATTTGTCTGCAGTGGGAAAACTGATCTGAGAGAGTTCTTGGAAAATTGGCTTTGCTGCTGTGCCATGGGTGAGCAGGGCTTGCTCTCCAAGAGCTCAGAGGTTAGGGTACTTTATTAGGACTAATCCCAGATTTTTTAAAGACCTACTAAAACAGCTGTCATGGGAAGAAGTCAGACCTGCAATATTTCCCTTATTTGTTAGACAGAAAATTGACTCTGGGTATGGAAGGGGCAAAGAAAGATAAGAGAGTAAGTTTTTACTCTCTTTTTATAACAAGAGAGTAAGAAGAAAAAGAAAGGGAGTTCAAGTAATAACAAATACCCAAGATACAGCTGTGAGCTGTGAACAAACATTAACCTTTTAGGCTTTTTAATATCTGTGTTTTAAAACACATTATACATAAGTGTAGTGTTTTGTTTGAACATTTTTCTTTGAGTCCTTTCTGGGCTTTTAAAATGCATTAAATGAAAAGATTTTCCAAGCCAGAAATGTATAAATTTGTCTTCCCATAGCAAGAAGTTTAGCAAGGTGTAGGGGTAGACTGGGGACACAGTTCTGTATATCAGGATTAATATGTGCTTTTCAGAATTTTGAAACCAAGACAAATGTTGATGTTTCTGCAGCCAAATGATCTTTTGTTCCTGTGCAGTCTTTGTAAATACAACAAGATTACTCAGAGGTAACTGCTGGTAGAGCATTGCCAAGCTTGTGGATTTTTTTCACCTTAGAGATACAAGAAAGTGAAAGCTGGGGACAAGAAGAAATTTTTTTTAAAGCTGTTTGTTTTAGTTTTTCCCCCCACAACTTCTGTAGACTGAGTCTAGCAAGCTGAAACTCCTCAAAGGGTGTGTCTGTGTGCAGGTGAGTGTTTATCTGCTTGTACTTTAGTTTCAGGTGTGGAACTCTCTCTCCTGGAAGTGATTGAGTTTTTGATGGCTAGAGCTTTTACTATTGAATAAGATTTTTCTAGGAAAAATAAACTTTTATTCCAAATTTACAGTTGGCTTTCTTTTCATAATGAACTGCAAAATGCTTGTAATTGCCTGTGGGCAAGGCAAATTAAAATGATCTAGTGGATGAGAAAGCCCAACAGGATGTAGAAAGAAAAAAAGTGTTGAGAGGGGTATGAAATATTTGTGCAGGTGTTTTCCAGGTCTACATCCAGTTTTGCTTCTGCCAGAGTGAATTGAAACTCCTGGGTATTTTCTTCCCACTTGTAGCTATTCTGGACCTGGCTGTGCCTGCACTGGCTGCTATTGCAGCCTGCAGTTCTCTGCTGTGCAGCTTTAGCAGCTGAAATGAAAAAGAAATTGAGGTGCTGAAATGAAGTTTTGGTTGTGTTCAAGTTGGGCCGAAAAAAATGATGCTGTTGGAGAGGATGGTTGGAAATGCAGAGTTCTGGAGGAGCTCCTGACTTTCCAAATGTTAAAGTTTTATTGCTTGGCACTGACAAGCCAACTATAAATGGTAGTAATAACAATCATTTTATTTATCGGGCACCCTTCTGTCGTTAATATCCTTTAGATGGCTCACAAAAGGTGTAATCTGCTGTTAATGTCCTGCTAGGAGCCTCATAAAAGAAATAAAATAGAAAGGCAGTTTAATGCTTAATGGTTTCTGCTTTTTCTTTCATGTTGATGTAGAAGATTACAGTAAAAAGGCCAATTTTGCATCTTCAGTGAAATTAATGGAGTTTCAACAACTTATTTTGGATCTGAAACAGGTGTAAAATATGTTAATGCTTGTTCTTTGGATTCAGTCAGCTGATGCTTGAACACTCGTGATTGATTTGCAAGGTACCCCAACTGGATTAATTAGAGGAGAAAAATACTGTTTCCCCCTCTAAATTCTGCTTACTGCAAACCCCACTTGCTATAAAATGTCCTGTTCTGGAGGCTCCTTTTCCCCATCTTCTGACTAAATTGCCGTTTCTTGTGCTCGTTCTATTCAACTTTTATGTTGCTCATTAAAAATGTTACGTTTTATGCCCAGTATTGTTCACAGTCTACAAGGTTTTTATCACTCAGATAAAAGCAAATCTGCTTGATGCACAGCTGGTCTCCAGAGTGATCTGATTGCTTCTGTGATAGCCCTCAGACACCTGAGCTGTGCAGAGCACTTCTGTGCTGGTTGGAAACAGCTAAATTGAATCTCTTGCAGATGAGTTTGGTTTATAACAGCGTATTTGAAGGAGGTTTTCAGATTTGTGGACAGTCTGTGGAGCTTTCTTGTTGCACAGCTGGCTATGAAAGAAACACTCAGACTTCAGAGCAGCAGTTTGGACCACCAGGCAGAACCACCAAAAGGCCCTGCCCTTCTTTATTCTCTCATTTATATCTGTTTCTAAAGACAATCGTGGATTGGTGAAAGAGGTTACCACGTCTGTAAGTTCACAGGATAAAGACATGGTCAATCATCTTTCTCCACCCCAGGGGAAAGGAATGAAAAACAATCTACAAGTGCAAAACAATCTTGGCCAGTTAGGAAAACAAGGACTGTGTTTCTAGAAAATGCATGGGAACTTCTACTGCAAAATGACAACCATGGAACCCTGCAAAAAGCAGGGTGACACTTTCTTATGTTTAATTTGTGGTCGTTGAGTGGCCTGGCTGATTTCTTGAGGAATGAGGTGCAACTCAGCTTGAGTTTGGCTTCCTCTGGTGGAGTGGGAGCAGGGGGAAAGCAGCTTGCTTCTGGGGAGGAAATGCATTTCTCTATTAGTGTGCACTTTTATGCCTCATTATTTACAAGGTCTAAGAGTTTATGTTTGGCCTCTGCACTGGCTGTGGCTTTCCTGGCCCACATATTTCTGTAAATCCTGTTGTGAGTTCCTTGACCTTCTCCATATCTCTGAGCCCCTGGGCACTGCAGTCCCAGCTCAGGATTTGGTGGCTAGCAGGGCACCTCCCTCTTTAGGCACTGCAGCACAATACCTAGATTTTCCTTGCTCATTTAGCCCTAAAATGAGACTGGTGCCATCCAGCTGCTCTCCATCATGGTTACTTTTTTACCTTACATAATCTACCTTTTCTGAAACAAACAAAAATCTCCTACTGTAAAAAGTTGCTGCTTTTGCCCCAAACCCTGACACGTTTTCATTTAGAGTCAGCTCATAATAAAATGAACAGGAGGTTTTTAAACAAAATTTTGTATTGTTTAGTGAACATACTGAGACCAGCTTTACTTCCTTAACAGCCTTTCTTCCTTTTATTGAAGACTGGGGTTTTTTTTATTATTTTTTTAAAGCTGTCAACCTGCTTCCAGATGGTGTCATACACAGGTACCAAATACACTTAGATCCACACTTCCCTAGGAATATATTACACAGCTGGCTTTAGTCCCAAGATAATCAAATAGTTACAAATCCTGGGTTATTAGGCTTCATCAAATTCTAGTTAAGGTTAGCCCTGGTCACCATGTAGCCAAGCCAAAGTCATTAGACTTTTTCCTCATGGCAAATACAAATCCCATTTAGATTTGATTAATTTTTCAGAGTTTTTAAACCTATTTGCTCTAACAAGAAATGTGCCATCCTCTGTGGGCTTGAAACTGTTTTACAAAGTCTTTTCTGTGGCTTCTTAAGCACTGTCTGGCTTTGTCCACACTTCATTAAAGGCATGTAGTGGCTCAAGAGGATTAGGATAACTCAAACCCAGCCTTTCTACTCCCAGTGGAAATTAATCTCTTGCAAAGAAAGCTGGGCAGGTTTTGTTCCTGCTTTATTCCTTAAACTGCCTGTAGCGCTGTCATCATTTCAGACAGTGTTTAAAGACCCCAAGCGAGGCCCAGTGAATTAAAATATTTGATTATGGCTCTCCCTGATAAAGTCTAACATCAGCCTAATTACTTCATCTTTGGGCTTCTGAAATATTTTCTGCAGTAGCAATGCCTGCTGCTCTAGACACTGCTCTAGACTGAGATTTTGCATGGCTGTGCATGGCACAAGGTGAGCTGCTTTTCCCAGCACTGTTGGCTACCACAGAAATTCACATTTTTCAAGGCCAGTTTGGAAGGGTCTGGTGGGAGCTGTCCCTGCCCATGGCTGGGGCTTGGAAGCAGAGGAGCTTTAAGGTCCCTTCCAACCCAAACCATTCCAGGATTCTCAGTGATGGTGAAAGGTGTGGCAGAAGACATTTGCACTCTGCTTCCAGCTGCTGTTGTGGTTCCCTTTCCCACTTCTTTCTCTCTCCCCTGCAAGAAACGCTTAAAAAAACCCCAGTAATTCTTTAATTACTTGCAATTTTCATGAGTAGAACTGGTACATCCATAACTTGAATGTTCATGCCTTAGCATGGCAGGTTGTAAGAAGGGCAAGAAATACTTAAAACCCCCCAGTAATTCTTTAATCACTTGCAATTTTCACAGGCAGAACTGGAACACAAAGTGAATCCTCATCCCTTGGCACAGCCTGCTGTAAGGAGAGCCATTGCCCTGTGTCTTAAATGGCCATAGATGGAGATTTAAAGGGGAGGCTGGAAATTAGGAGGAAGTATTAGATGCAGGTTTTGCCACATTCTTGAAAGAAATCTGTCCAGAGAACAGAAGAGTTGCAGACCATGAGCACAATGTTTGTGGTGTTACCAGGGAGAGCCTCAGCTGAGCCCAGCAGAGCAGTGGTCACTCAGTGGTCACCAAGGTCTGGGGTTGGCTCTCACTGCAGGGGCCTCTTTCCACACGGAGGGAGGAGGAGCTCTGCTCTGGAGCAGGGAACATTTGAGGCTTGGTAGCTCATTATCTGTTTGGACTCCTTGCAGAATTCTCTATTTCTAATGTTCACCAAGCTGAAATAAGTTTCTTTTTATCTCATCTTTCTAATCAAAAGAAGATGCCTGACAATTCCCTTTGTAAACAACTGTGGGTAATTGTTCTTTATTTTCTTTTGTTCCTTACTTCTCCACTGATCTGTGTTATACATCACAATACAAAGTAGTAATCAAAGAAATGGAAATACATTCAACATTTGCACTTCATTTTGTTTTACAAATAAGAAATAATTTCAGTCTGTACTTTGGCTGTGCCAGTTCATAATCATTTTATTCCTGAGAATCTCCTTAACTGAAAGTTATCTGTACAGATTTCTGGGTTGGAATACTGGAGCATCTGGGAGCAGGAATCTTAATTGAGTTCTGTAATGACACATTTTTAACAGACTTACAGAGAAAAGATAAAAGCTGAGCTTGATAAATATTGAGGCTAGACTTGAGACTCAGCTGACAAGATAGCAAAGCTGTGCAAACTTTTCTTGTGAAACTTCACCAGGCACTGGGAAGCATCATGTATGAATGTGAAAGTAAATATCTCAGTTCTGATGTCAAACAAACCTCACATTTTACGTGGAAATTTTTTTTATTCCCCAGCTGTAAAACATTAGGGCTGTTATTCCTCATGAGGCAGGACCTGGAGTAAGATGCTTGCATTTACCATAAATTTTCTGGGGTTTTTTTATGTGAGTCCCTCAACTTTGATAAACCTGTTCTTTGCACTTTTCTTATCACAAATGGATACTCATACATATCTTCCTTATCCTAGAGGAGGACTTTGGGTTAGTATTACCTTTTTAAAATGTCTTTATAGTAATTGCTTTTCACTACTGCCCCAGGCACCATCATACAGCAAAAGCTTCACCAGTCACTCACAATGAATGTGAATTTTATTGCAGTTTCTCATGCTGCTTTGATTTGTTGTTTTTTTCTTTTAAAGAAACACCTTTTGACAGAGGAGGTTGGGTGTGCAAGTTCATCTTGCCTCTCATGACCCCTTTAAAAAAAACAAAACATCTTACTGCAAAAAAAATAAAAAACAAAACCAAACCAAACCCCACAAACAGCAACACTACCACCTAAAAAAGCAGCATTTTCGTTAAGGATGGGTAACAGGTCTATAACTGCTCAGCTGTTGCCAATATCATTCTCACATTGCACCTTCTGGGGGCTGCTCTCTTGCTGTTTAAAAATAAATAGACTGATATATTGGCAGACACACCAAAAAGAAGCAGCATCACTGACAACTCCACTATAACTTTCAGCCCGTTAACATAAAACTCCACCACTAAATCTCTCAGGGTAAACTGTGCAGAGATGGAAAAGCCCCAGGGTATTTAGAATGATTTTGATATAAATTCCAATTTTATTTTATGACTATTTTACAGCTGCTTCTAGATATCCTCTCTCATAAACTACAAGGTACAAGGCAAATGTTACGTCTTTCCTTATTTTTTTTTTGCTTCTGCAGGGTTTCAGACAGTTGGTTTATTGTGACATGTGAGCAGCCTTTTCTCTGTACGGCACATCCAGAAGAATGAATTTTTATGAGACTAAGCCAGCAGAAGACCCATAAAGAAGATGCGATTATGCTTTAAGTATTCATAAAAAATGTGACATTAAATTTACACGTTTTGATTTTGTCTGTGACAGCCAAAAGGATCAGACTGAGTGCAGAATCACAAACTGGCTGGAGTTGGAAGGCACCTCTGGAGATGCTCTAGGCCACCCCCTGTGCTAAAATGGGGTGGCAGTGCTTGCAAGGGGAAAAAAGTTTTTTGGTTCTACAACAAATATCCTCATTCTTGCTGTGAGGGCAATAATGCCACAGTGGTTTTGATAACCATGATTTATTTCTGTTAAGCACCAGAAGGTAACTTTACATTTTCAGATAAAGACATAATTAATTGATCTCTTCATCACTGTAGCAGGTTAGTAAGCATTACAAAATTATGAAATAAATGCTGTGTACAAGCTGTGTGAAAAACTTAGCAGCACATATCTGGTTGTTCTTAGATTCCAGACATGCCCACAACCCTTAAAGTGCAGGAGGAAAGAAATTTTAATTATATCAGTCAGTGATGCCTAAATAGATGTTCATCCTGTCCTAGCTGATACCAGAATGTTTTAAAAGTGTGAGTTAAAATATTTTCTTTTTCTTTGCTGGTGTCATGCCTTTAGCAGGCCTAAAAATCTGTCACCTGCTCAAATGTGTATTGCCTGTTTCTCCTTGCTAGAGGTCTTTAAATACCCCAAAAGATCTTTTTTTTTTACCTCCTCCAGTTCAGTGTGTATTTGTTCACAGACAGAACACGTGAAGAGCAAAGTTTTGCTTCCAAGTCTTCCTCTCTTGAGCCCTGTTAATGATTTCTAATTTGTAGTGTGGGATTAATTTTTCATAAATACAGATTAGCTCAGCATAAATAGAGCAATCAATGTTACATTATGAAAAATTCCAGCTAGTTTTAATCTCAAGTGGAACTTTTCATGGCCTGGTATAAAACCTCAGTTTAACTTTACCCTAAATTTAGTTGTTCCTTTCTAATCCGAGTGTTTACATGCATAATTATTTCAAAGATAAGCATTTATAAAATTGGATCTTGTATTTTGAACACAACTCTGTTTCAGATTAAGGACATTCCTGATGATGCAGTCTTTGTACAATTTATGTGGTTGTTCCATGTCAGCTAGTTTTTATAAAATATATTTCATATAAAGTTGGTGCTTCTAGACAGAAAATAACACATTAAAAACAGTGTTTCAGAAGCAATGACAGAATGGAGTTTTTCACAAGTAAATGGTTGAAATATGCACAAGTTACATCTCCAACATCCAAATATTTTGGAAAAAAGTGCTTTTGTTGTATTTTTTTCCTATGTTTCAAAAAAATATATAATCTATGTAGAGCATGAGATCATAGTAAATGATTATTGATGTGTTGCTCATTAATTTTTCAATGATTGTCAAGCAAGAAAAACAACTGAGCAATATTCACCATTGCAATAAACCAAATTAAACAAGATGTTTCCTAATGTGCTTCATCCTGAGCAGAGGAGCCTGAGAGAGGATTCCTGACAGGAAGGGAACGTTCAGAGCTTCCACCCCAGGCTGAGGTGCCACTGATACCATCTAAATAAACTGATGTTTATAAAGAGCACAGCCTCCTGAGGGGATGCTTGTTGCCCTGCTTTTTGCAGGGCTCCATGTTTGTCATTTTGTAGTAGAAGTTCCCATGCATTTTCTATAAACACAGTCCTTGTTTTCCTGACTGACCAGGATTGTTTTGAACTTTTAGATTGTTTTTCATTCCTTTCCCCTGGGGTGGAGAAAGATGATTGACCATGTCTTTGTCCTGTGAACTTATAGAGGTGTTAACCTCTTTCACCAATCCATGATTGTCTTAAGAAAGATATATAAATGAGAGAATAAAGAAGGGCAGGGTCCTTTTGGTTGGTCCTGCCTGGAGATTCAACTGCTGCTCTGGAACCTGCGTGTTTCTTCTGTTGCCAGCAGTACAACAGATGTTGACTTGGGTTTAGGGAATAATTCATTTTGGTTACAGCTTTTGCTGTTCATAGCCAGTTTAAAGGGAGCTGAATTCTGTTCTTTGGGAATTGGGAGAAGATTGTCCATAGAGGAATCTATTCCCATTGGTTTAACCAAAGGAGGTTCTCACCTCAGCTGAGTGTTCACCTACAGCATGTGCAGATAACAAGGTAGATAAATACTCTGAGTTTATGGTAGATTTGGATTTGGCTGACTTTCTCATCTAGGTTTTTAAGATCCTCAGTAAATAAGGAGCAGTTTCCTTCCTGTTTCTCTCTGATCATCTCCACCACTGTTTATTGAATAGGTGCTGGAATTCAGAACAGAGTTTGAGGAAAGCACTTCTATATTTCCCTATTGTGTAATCAGAAACAGCTCCTGCCCAATAGGTTGCAATGGATTTTTTACTGCATTTTTTTTTAAATTTTGATTTTTTACAGAGGAGATAAGCAGACAGGCACAGAACTGTCTGATCTTCCTCTTCTTAAGTTAAAGTTTACGTGTGTTATTCATTCAGGTCCTTCTGCCTTCAGTGCAGTGCTGTGTTAGGTTTAGGAGTGTCTGAAATGAAGGATTGAACAAAGTTATCCTTTATTTAAACACAGAGAAACAAAATCTCAATTTGAATTACACAGGGAGAAGAGCTTGGCCTCTCTGACAGTTGTGGACATTTCAGTGATTTGCTGTATTCAGCTGAACTTCAGTCCAGTCTGTGTTACTTTTGTCATTTTGTGCATTCATAACTTTGTAGTTTCCAGAAACTGCTTTAATTTGAGCCTCCTGTGTGAGATACACATTCTGCTTACTCAATAACTGACCTTCTGGAGCTGTAAAGTGGTTTTTTTTGTTTGGTTCCCCCCTCCTTCTTTGTCTTCTGATATGCTTTTATCTTTTATTTTGTCTTTCTGATATTCTATTCTGATATCCTGATATTAAAAGACCACCTAAGTCTCTCTTAGCTGCAGCTGAAAAAAAACAAAACAAAACAAAAACTAAACCAGTGTCTCCATAGATGAATTAAACATCATTGCTGGAATAAACAACCAAACTAGTTTTGAAAAAGAAACCTGATCTGAAGATGTCACTGCATTCATTGTCACACTGGAAAAGTTCTTCCTCANAGAAAGATATATAAATGAGAGAATAAAGAAGGGCAGGGTCCTTTTGGTTGGTCCTGCCTGGAGATTCAACTGCTGCTCTGGAACCTGCGTGTTTCTTCTGTTGCCAGCAGTACAACAGATGTTGACTTGGGTTTAGGGAATAATTCATTTTGGTTACAGCTTTTGCTGTTCATAGCCAGTTTAAAGGGAGCTGAATTCTGTTCTTTGGGAATTGGGAGAAGATTGTCCATAGAGGAATCTATTCCCATTGGTTTTACCAAACCAGGTTCCAATCTCAGCTGAGTATTCAGCTACAGTATGTACAGATAACAAGGTAGATAAATACTCTGAGTTTATGGTAGATTTGGATTTGGCTGACTTTCTCATCTAGGTTTTTAAGATCCTCAGTAAATAAGGAGCAGTTTCCTTCCTGTTTCTCTCTGATCATCTCCACCACTGTTTATTGAATAGGTGCTGGAATTCAGAACAGAGTTTGAGGAAAGCACTTCTATATTTCCCTATTGTGTAATCAGAAACAGCTCCTGCCCAATAGGTTGCAATGGATTTTTTACTGCATTTTTTTTTAAATTTTGATTTTTTACAGAGGAGATAAGCAGACAGGCACAGAACTGTCTGATCTTCCTCTTCTTAAGTTAAAGTTTACGTGTGTTATTCATTCAGGTCCTTCTGCCTTCAGTGCAGTGCTGTGTTAGGTTTAGGAGTGTCTGAAATGAAGGATTGAACAAAGTTATCCTTTATTTAAACACAGAGAAACAAAATCTCAATTTGAATTACACAGGGAGAAGAGCTTGGCCTCTCTGACAGTTGTGGACATTTCAGTGATTTGCTGTATTCAGCTGAACTTCAGTCCAGTCTGTGTTACTTTTGTCATTTTGTGCATTCATAACTTTGTAGTTTCCAGAAACTGCTTTAATTTGAGCCTCCTGTGTGAGATACACATTCTGCTTACTCAATAACTGACCTTCTGGAGCTGTAAAGTGGTTTTTTTTGTTTGGTTCCCCCCTCCTTCTTTGTCTTCTGATATGCTTTTATCTTTTATTTTGTCTTTCTGATATTCTATTCTGATATCTTGATATTAAAAGACCACCTAAGTCTCTCTTAGTTACAGCTGAAAAAAAACAAAACAAAACGAAAACTAAACCAGTGTCTCCATAGATGAATTAAACATCATTGCTGGAATAAACAACCAAACTAGTTTTGAAAAAGAAACCTGATCTGAAGATGTCACTGCATTCATTGTCACACTGGAAAAGTTCTTCCTCATGTTCGGGTGGAAGTTCCTGTGCATCACCTTCTGCCCCCTCAGATTTCATAGAGGTAATTATAATTTCATTTATAGCTTCATTTAGGCTATCCAAGTTTCTGACAGTTTGTTTTCTTGTCATAATGAAAAAAAGACTTCAAGAAAGGAAACAAAATTTTGAACACAGATGCAGAAGTTTGTGCTGGAGATTGCAAGGAAAACTTCTGGTGTTTTTCCACAGGAATGTGGAACATGACAATAAAATAAAGTGAAATTGCAGTAAAAGAAAAGCCCACAGAATTTCTACAATAAATAATATTAATATCACAATTCTAGGTTTCTCTTATTACTGTTCTCTATGAAAAATTGGCCAGAAATATTGTTGCTCATTTCTTTTCTAATGTGTCTTTTATTTTGTTTGCCCATCAGACCCACTGCAATCTCAGCCTGCTGACTTCTGTTTTGGAGTAAATTGAAATGTGGATTTGATAAAAGCTGTCAAGCATTTTACTTGAACAATAGATCACTTGTGTGGCAATGACTTTCTAAAGGAATTTTTTTGTTGTTTTGGGGAAGAAAGGCCTCTTTAACAGAGGAAAAGCAGAAAGCTAACTGAGAAAAAATTTCATGGATAGTGTAGCAATATCCAGAAATAGAAAATAGGTAATGATGATTTATTCGAGATTTGAAGACTAATGTCAAAAGCATTTTATACCATAAAGAAAAAATATCAAGTAGAACTTTGTCACTTTGTCTAAATGCATTATTCTTAATTTATTTTCACATCCTAATACTGCTGCCCTATTTCAGTTAGTCAAGGGACAAATAATTCAAGAATTACAGCCCAAGTCAGCAGGAAACAGAAGAACAACACTTAAGACCAGCTACATTTATAGACAGCAATCAAATCTTGGAGGAACAAATAAATTACAGATTTTAATACCAGGAAAAACACACAATTGCTTTATAGGATGGCTGACAGTTTAAATATTCTAAAAAGAAGTATTTCTAAAACTAGTTTATAAATTTTCCTTGCTAAATATCAGTTGAATTAGGGTTTTCACTATTTCATTCAGGGTGACATTCAGGAAGGCAAAGTGAAGTACCTTGAGCTGCTGTTACTGAATTGCTGTTGAATGTCCTACACTACTTTATGCAGTATTTATTCAAGGCAGTGACTTCTGCTGATAACTGAAAATCAAATAACTGCTCCTCTTTCTTCTCAGTACTCCATGGAAAAACACAGGTATGAAAATGATCCCAAAGTACTTTGTTAAGACAAAAAAAACTGGAGATGTGAAGGAATCTGTGATTCTGTGAATCTCTCAAGGTCATTTCTGTTATTTCTTTATTTTTCAAAGAGCAATTAGTTGCATAAATAAAAAATAAACATTTATTTTACTCTGTGTTTCTTATGCAAACTACATTCACACCTACTAGATTCTGTATTTACCTTACCCTGACCTTCAGGAGCATTTGCAGGTGTGTTCTCAGAAGGGGAAAATGGGTGGCTTGGCCCAGTTGTCCCACTGCTTCTCAACATCTTTGCCATAATTCAAATTGTTGGGATTTTTATCTTTGAAGCTTCTGAGGCCTAGGGGATGGTGCAGCAAATAATGAAATTTAAAAATTTTTCTTCGAGTCTGTAAATAATGCTTAGTAGAAACTGTTGTTTCTGAGTGAAGAGAGAGACAACAGTGGAGACAAAAGAAAAGAAGGGGGAAAAAATGAGATTGGTGTCTTGTCAAGCAAAGATCTTTCTGTTTTCCCTTGTTCAGGTTCGAAAATGATGAGCCCTGTTTTCAATCCCCAGTTCAGAGCAGCAGAACTCCAGGTAGTTATTTCTAGCATCTGTTTGACATAAAGTAAGGTATACCCTAAAGAGACACTCTTCATAAACACTGAGCACCAGAAATACTGTTCCTATTAAATTGGACCCCATGAATAATACAGGAGTCATGAATTGAAATTATTACTGGCATTTGGAGAAAATGGCACTATTTCAGCCATTAAATAACAACTTTGCTTTATTTCTGGAAACAGAAAGTTATTAAGTTTTAAATCACATTGATGCCATGGCTCAGATACATCTCTGGTTCTCCAGCCATCCAGACATGTCCTGACAGAGCTGTGTTGCACTGGAATTGTTCTCTCAGAGCTCTTCAGCCCACTGCTGTGAGATGGTGGAGCTGCAGCTGGACTAAAATGGCATGGCCACACCTGCTGGAGGTGCCAGTGTTTGTGGAGTTTTGGAGGTGGATTGTCCCAGCCACGTTGTGTTTGTTTCTACAGCCCTGGAAAATGGGGTATCAGAGCAGTGATTAAAGCTAAATGAGGTACAGCCCACTAAGGAGCATTGTCAGAGGAACTTCTTCTCCCTGTTCTTTGGATTTTATCTGATTATGTATCCTTAACACTGCAGGACCAAATAAAATTGGTAAATACTTACCTTTGTAGTCTGCAGTGCTCCTGGCTTCCCTCCCCTGTTCCTTCTCTTCCTGCACCCTCACCATGCTTCCTAGCCACTGAAATTCAGTTCAGGTGACTGGAAAAATTAGCATTGAAATAAGTGACTCCTTGTTGATGAGATTTAGGAGGGGCTTATGTCAGAATGCAGAGGAATAAAATAAGTTTGATTCAGGCAACTTCAGCACAGGAAGCCAAAAGCCTCCCTTCTCTGCTTTAAGAAAGATGTCCTGTATGAACTTGAGAGAAATCATTTAGTCTTTCCTTTCTTTGGACTTTGCTTTGTAAAGTACAGTTGCTGTATTTGCACAAGTGCCAAAAATAAATACAGGAGCTGTAGGCTCTTTCAGTCTGAGAGGAGCCTCTCCAGGCCATAGTGGTTGGTATAAATTAAACTCATCATGGTGACCATAACAAGAGATTTCTTTGGATTTCAGGTCTCTTGTTGCTTCAGTTGTTGCTTCAAAAGGGGAAACCCAGGAGAACATGAAAAGAACTGGTTAGAGAAGTGCCCTGACATGGAAAGCTCAGAGACTTGAATATGTAGGAGTTTCACCCTTCCCTTCATCAGAGCCACAAAAGACATCAGACACCAGAATGCTAAGCAGGGGGAAACACAGCCATAGAAGAGTTGCAAATGCAGCATAACCAAAACAAGCTCCAAGAGGAAAACACCTTTGGAGGCTGAAAGAAGCACTGAGCATCACAGGGAGCTGCAGGCAGGAGCTCAGGCTGGGTACAGAGAAAACTTGATAAAAGCCAGGCTGGCTTAGCCTTTGTGAAAGAAGTCAAGGCAAATAGGGGAAGTTCCTTTCAGGTGTGTACACAGAAAAGAGGCTAATGAAAGCAGGTTGTAAGCTGGAATAAGATAAAGAGGCAAAATGGCCAAATAAATACTGTGACTCTGAATTTTAAGGATGATTAGGATGAGTGCTGGGCTCTCAGCTAGGAAAAGACAGGAAAGAAAAAGGGAGAGAATGAAAGCTGAGATGCAGGATATTTTATTTATATTTATTTACCTTCAAGTAATAAAAAGAAACTGAGGTTCAGTAGTACAAACTGCTATGTGTTTTATGTTTTTTTTAAGGATTAAAAGCATCCATTTCTGTTGTCAGGTGCAGACTGCTGCTTCAGAAGAAAGCTGAGCTGAAAACCATGGCTGGAGCAGGCACTCACAGACCCCTCCTGAGCCACCTCTGCTGTGCTGGGTCTGGGGGACAGAAAAACACCAAATTAAAGTGAAATGGAGACATTTTTTCCCCAGAGGCAGGGCAGGTGTTGCCCTCACACAAGCTGACAGAAGATACCTGTAAAAGAGACTGCAGCTCTGGGCTTTGTTCCTCCAGCAGAATAAACCCAAGCTGGGGTAGGAAAAGTGCTGCAAAGAGAATGAAAAGACTTTATAAAAGCTAGTGGGGTAAACTACAACAGCTCTATTTTTTTTCCATCTAGTAAAACTAAATCTGAGAGAGATTGTTCTGGCAATGGAGCATTAAAATAAAAACCATCAGTGATATAGAAGTTGCTGAGCAGGGTGAAACTGCCATCAGTGGAGTGGTTTTGGTTTGGGGTGGGGGAGAGAGGGAGGTTGATTCCATCCAGTCATTAGCAAACAATCTGTCCATCTTCTTTAGAGTCACAGGGACTTTTTTCCTTCTCTCCTCACACAAATATTCATTTATTATTCATATCCAAATCTATTAAGGTCACTGGTGCATCCCAAATCGTGTGAGTCTTTTTCTGCCATGAGTTTTTATTTAAGAAACCCCAGTGATGCCACATTCCTAAAATAGCTTTGTGTTACCCCTTTCCTCCTTCACACATTCCTGAAATTCTCCTGGCTTTTGAAAGATAAGGCTTGAAAACTAACTTTTGTTACAAATTGCAATATTCTTCACTTCATCAAATAGATTTGTATGATTCACATGAAGAAAACAATAAGATTTGGTTTTTTTTTCTTCTGCATAAGGGAAGATAAAATGGAATACATGGTTCTTTAGGCTAATTAAATCAAAGCAACAGCAAGGCAGCCACAGCCTAGATTAAGACACTTTTCAGGAAATCAAATTAAGAATAGGTTAAGGCCCTCTTTTTGTGTCCCATGTAAAACATTGTTAAAGCTCTACTCCTCAGCCTTAGCTTCCTTGTGCCACTTCTCAATTAATTTTCTCCTCACAGAAATAAACATTTTAATCAGCATGTACAATAACACCAATCACTGATGGTAATTACTCCAAGTAAAATAGCTTTTTTTATTGTAGCAAATATAAAATGACAATTTTAATTATGTAACATCGCTAATGCCTTAATGACTTTAGCCCATTTTCCATGTTGGTACATGAAAGCTGGCTCCATATTTGTACTGTTACCAAAGTTGCACAGAGATATTATTGGGCTTTAAATGTTTATTGTCATCTTAGCAAAGTGGCTTTTATTTTTTGTTTATGTTCTAAAAGCTTGGCAGAGTGATGGCAATCCACAGGCTAATGGCTAATCTGGGCTTGTGCCAGAGGAGCAGTAATAGCTACAAGCACAGAAAAAACCATCAGAAGAGCAAATGCCAAATTAATCCCTGCTGGAACTCTTCTGCCTCAGTGCAGTTGTGCTGGAGAATGCCTCTGTCTCAGTGTGCATCCTGCTGGAATCCATTCCTTTCCAAGGGATATTGCACACATCAGGGTGGGCGAGCACACAGGGCTCAGCCCCTGAGGGTTTTTGCCTGAAAATATCCCAAACCACGCTTCAGCTGAGATCTGTGTGCCCTGACACTTGAAACAGCTAAATGTGCTCGATGTCCCATTGAGAAACCTCCATGAGTTACACCTCCACAAGTGAATTTAACATTTATCCCTCTGAAATGCCAGAAAACCTTCAAGTGATCAGTAAGTCTTGCCAAAGACAAAAGAGTTATATGGTTTAATGGTAACACTGCAATTTAATTTTTTTTTACTGAGTGCTACCATTTTGATACTTGCAGCGTTTAATTTTTTTAACCTGTCAGTACACTTATTTATCCTCACAAAACAGGAGTTTTCTTGGACAAAGAGTTCATCAGCTTATTGTCACTTGTTCTGTTGTTTAGATTACAGCAGTGTGCCTTTGCTGTTATTGCACAGGTTTAAATTCTTCATGCTCCCCCCGCCAAAGGCAAAAGGAGGAAAGAGAAGGAGGGTTCAACATCCATACAAGGAGATTTTGGAAAAAATTGAAAAGTGTTACTTTATAATGATGATGTACAGAAAAAGCAAGTTGCTAAAGGCTGAGCCACTCATGCCTGCACTCTGTCATTTGGAATAATTTGGTTTAGCCAAACAGAGGGACACAATGCCTCATTGATTTAAAATGAATGACCGCAAAAAGTACTTTGGATGTTTTTTCCCCCTCCCTGATATTTATTTCTGCCTTCAGGAGTGCATTTCTCCATGACCACTCCAGTCAGCTGTATAGTCAGGCTGCAGCATGAGGAACTCTTGGTTTTTCTGTGTCCACATGGGCTGCTAGCCTGTTGCTCTGTTAGACACAAAACAATTAGGTAACTCTAGGAGGTTAGCTATCAAGGGCAGGCAGAGAGCAAAAAGAGCCCCAGCCTCTCTTTATTCTTATATTTATACCTTTTTACAGACAGTTATGGATTGGACAAGGAGGTTACCACCTCTGAAATTCCACAGGTGAGAAACACAGCCCATCACATTCTCCACTCCAGAAAGAAGAATGAAAAACAACACCCAAAGTACAAAACAGTTTTCGGCTGGTTATAGAAACATGGATTGTTTACACAAAATCTGTGAGAACTTTTGCTACCAACTCTAAACACAGCACTCTAGAAAAATCAGGGCGACGCCCTGATAATTGCACAGCTCTGTGTGGTGCTCTGATCACTGCCTGTGGACATGGTGCTTCCCTGGCCAGGTGGGAAGCAATTCTAACCAATTCTGTTAGATCTCCAGAAATCTCTTCTTTTTTCTTCTTCTTTCTTCCTAGTCTGCTGTGGATAAATTTTGTCAGTGGGACTGCCATGATTTTCATCCCTAAGCAGGGGCACCAGTGCCTGCAGTGTCTGACCAAATGTAACACATTCACTGTTCCTGTTTTCTGTCTCTGTTACCAATTACTGCCTTATGCATTATCTCTCAAAAGTTTTATCCAGTTGTAGCCCAGCCTTAATCCATCAAAATCCTGGCCACATTCATGGCTGGGTTTACAGTCATCCCTGTTTGATTTGTTTTTTATTGGAGCCTTGCTGCTATTATTTACAGAATTTCTGTGATCTCCTCATCAGTCACTGGAGATCATGGTATCATGTATGCCTTGAGCTGCATGTTCTTGGTGAGCTGATGAGTGTTTCAGCTGATCAATGCTGTCATTTTCCCTGGGTAGGTGAATGATAATTGTCCTGAATTCAGAGCCTTCATAGTGTGAAAAAGATTTTCTTTGGAGATATCTGCCATTACCATCTGGTCCTAATGCCATTGTGAACCCAGATTTCTATAGTTGTTCTAATAATTCATCAATTCTATGCCTCTTTTTCTCTTGGGGAATGAGATCACATTTATTCTCTGTAAATCTGTACATAACCCAGTGACCCACCTGCTCTGAAAATCTTCATCACACATTTTTTCCCAGTGTCTGTGTCACACTATTATCCGTTGTTTAAACAATTTTTATCTTTTTTTAAGCTTAATTCATCTTCTTCAGATTAAACTGGTTTCTCTGCAAGGCATTTACTCAGATATGGACAATATGGTCATTGAATGCAACTAATCTCATGTTTCCCATTAGGCCTCAGCAAAAAATGCTGAATTATTTCCAGTTGTATTCTCTCACATGGGAATTTTTGTGCTTTACCTGCCCCTTTGCTAGCAGTGATGTTCTTGATATATTTCAAGATTTCTGTTCACCTTTTACTGTTTCATGGCTGTATTCCACTTCTCACTGTTACCCACCACACTGAGTCCAGTATCTGCAGTTATTTTGTAGCTGGTGTTTTTCCTGAGTTTTGAACCATCACTGTATCAAAGAATTTTAGCCTGTCATCTCTCAGTCTTCTAGAAGGAAAGCTCTGTTTCAGCTGCATGAAACACATGAAATTGAAAAACCCAAACATTTCCATTACCTTCAAATAGAGTTGGTACTACATCCATTAATTATTTGTTATGTTAGTCTTCTTTGATTCTGAGATCTTGTGAGGGCACTCAGAGTAAAAGAACAGTTGTGCTCTCTGTTCATCACTATTTCTGTTCTCCTGGAACCACAGTGCATGTATTTTTTCTTAGTTAAATGTAGAACAACTTTGTTTACCAATTCAGGAAATGCAGGACAAATGAGAATGGGCTGCTGTGAAGTGTTTGGGTTTCAGACAGAATTCAACTGAAAACACACACTCCTGGCTCTTGCCCCTGTCTGTGGCAGGGCAGTTGGAACCAGGAGATCTTTAAGGTCCCTTCCAACCCAAACCATTCTGTGGGTCTGTGTCCAAAGCCACAGACACTTGATGGGATGCCCAAAATGAGGCTGCTGGAATGAGCTGGAGTGGTTCAGCTCACAGCCTGTTTGCACCACTGAAGCACACCCAGAGCACTATTGCCTGTCACATTTTTCATCAAGAAGTTTCTCATTTCTCCCATCTTGCTGTAAAATTTCTGTGGGCCTGACTGACGTGAGGAAGCATTGCTGCTGCTCTGCAAGGAGAAAACAGAGCCGAGCTGAAAAGCAGAGCTGCATTTCCTTATAATGATTTCTTCACTGACAGGAAATTTGCCAGAAAGTGTTCCTGGAAGCCTTGGGTAAGTTTTTCTTTAAGCAGAGATCACAGCACAGGGAATGAGGAGGGGGAGGAGCACTGTGGCTTCTCTGACAATTTGATTGTGTATTAAACTCAGCCACTAATTCTTCTGAAAGCAGGAGAGTTCTGGGGAGCTTTATTGTTAGAGGCTTGCACAGTTTAACACAGGAAAAAAAAAACAAACCAGAAAATGAATTATGATGGGGTTTTTCTTTTATCACTTTAATAAACTTCTCTGGGGTGCATCAGTAATCCACTCCACAACTTCTCCCACCCCCTCATCCCTTCAAATCCATGTATTCCACACTGACTAGTGCAACGTGTGAAGAGTGATACTACAAAGAGACTCAGAAATATGTAAAGATCCCTGTGCCTTCCCTGAATATGTTAAAATAGTCAACAAAAACATGGAAATTTCAACTCCAGTTCATTTGATCTAATATTAAATTAGCTTCTCTTGGGACATCCTCTTTTTAATCAGTCAGAAGACTTTTGTGTGCTCACATTTTTCTGTGGGGTTCATTAGGAGTTAAGGAATTGAACAGAACTGCTTCAAGTAGAGATGAGAGACTTCTCCTCCACGTTTCCCTGATCATTTTGACCTTGTGATATTTGGGGCATCAAAAGGATGAAACCTACTTTACTGTACAGGGATATCATTGATGTCAGCTCTAAAACATGGGGATAAAAACTCCATTATTTCTCAAAAATCCACTGAGTCAGACATACGAGGTCCAGAATCAATTCAAGGTTTTGGTTTGGAAAAATTAGATGTAAAGTTCTTGGGAAAAAGGTATAGATGTAAAGTTCTTGGGAAAAAGGTAAAGATAAGGTAAAGTTGTTGTTTTTTTTTTCTGAACAAGTACATATGAGTGAGGTGATGGGAGGAACAAAGGAACAGCAAAGCAAATGGAATTGGGAGATGTTTTGGTTGTTTGTTCCTTTATTTAACAATTTTTTTTATAACGTCCTCTGTGAAAGATATTGTAAACATCCCTGGACTTGCGTATAATCACAATAGACTCTGAAAAAGGATTTATTACCATCGGCCATCCTGCAAGACCAGAAACAGTGCAGGTTGCTGGTCATGGAATTTACTTTTTTTGTGTGTCTGAGGACTAGAAAAGAGAAAATATATTATGGACCTTTTTATGTAAAAAAAATCTCAAACTACCCAAAGCAAAAAACAACCCTGCACACACTCCTGAGTTTAAAAAAAAAGCCCCTTGAGTCCATTAACTTCATTGGATGCAATTCTAAAAGAAATAGCTTTGGATTAGCTGGCAATTGCAAACCCCACAGGAATGGGTTAGCTCGTGTACAAGCTACCCAAGAGAAAACAAAATTGTCACATATTTTGCTTAAGGTGTGGGAGGAAAAAAATCAAATCAAATAACATTTTACAAGTGCATGTAATAACTGGAATTTAAAACTAGATATGTATTATTCAAGTAATTCTAAGCATGGTATAGTAAATTTTTCATGAGGTTTAAGAAAAAAAATGACAGAAATATCATTTAAACTGAGTGTTTTTGATGCTGAACTTGAAAGTGGGAGATTTAATAGAACTTTTTTTAATATGACGAGTCTCAGATAACATCATATTTGGCAAAGTGCTTTATTGGTTTTTGGATTAGAGTTTTTTTGTAAATTTTTCTTTTCAAACTAATAAAATTGATGTAGCTGTCAGCTTGGATTTGATCCCTATTTTGTTTTGCCTCAACAGTGTAATCTCAATCAGTCTAACTTATTTTTATGCTGCATTTACAAGGTATAAAGATGACAAATCACTCATGTCTCAGTGCTGGTATTTTATCAAAAGTTTGAATAAATATCAGGGCTGAGGACAGCAGAGAAAGATGAGGCTCAGAACAGGAGCTGTGTGACACCACAGGCTGGGCAGGTGTCACGATCCGCTGGTACCAGCGGGAGTCGTGATGGTTCGTTAACTGAATCTCAGAGTGCAAAGGAAACAGGGACAAAATATTTTAAGTTTAAACCAAAATCAAAGCACTTTTATTGGGTGCCAACAACACGATTTATGCAATAGAAGAGGGAGAGAGGGAGGAAAAGAGAGAGAGAGAGAGAGTTGGGTATAGCTACCACGGCACAGATGGAGTCCTCGTGGCCCGGTCCCAATAGACGCGTCTTCGTCCGTGGGGAGATCTCGAAGGGGGTCTTCTCAGAGAGTCTCTTTATAGTCTTTTCAAAGGTGAGGGCAGCTCGCCAACAGGTGAGGTAATTCTCTTCAGGAGCGGGGTGCAGCAGGCTGAGGGGTGCAAAAGCAAGGGGAAGCCAGCCAAGAGCTGGTGAAATGAGTCCCATTGTTTTGGGGCAATGGTATGGAGCAGGTGTACAGGACATTTCTGCGCAGCTCTTTCTACCTTGGCAGTAAGAACGACACAGTCCATCGTGGCCTGCACTAGTTTTGTACCAGCTACACTTCTGCACTTGGCAGGCATCCCACCTTGATCTGGCCTGGACATCCTTGTGCAAAAGTCCTTTTTCCCCTTTTGGGGGTCTTTGTGTGATCAGTCTCTGCCCTGCTCGATGGTCATGAGGCAGACAACAGATGAGGGGCTTCAGTCCCGTCTCTTACAGCAGGTCCTTCCACCTTTCCTTCCACCTTTACCCCATTGCTCAAAAGTGCATTAACAGCCCCCCAAAAATGAGCTTTGCACAGGCCAACATCAACCTGAGCAGAAGCAGCAGAATCCATGGGGAAGGGGGACAATGGGGAATTCTTTATGGTCCTTGTTTTAACCCCACCTTGCTCCTGAGCTGTGCTGCAACACTGAACCTTGTTCTGATGTTGGATTCCTTCCTGACTCCTGGTAAAAGGGGTGGTCTTGAGACACCACCAAAATTACCTGGACTCTAGTGCAGAAACAGGCAGGTCTGAGAGCAGGAATGTGATCTATAAATGCCTTTGCTTTGAGTATTGAATTGGTTTTAAAGAGATTTTAAACCCAGAAGGGAAGGGAGTGGTTTTCACTGGGTTTTCATGCAGCACATGTCAGACGAGGTCTGAATCTCAGGTGAGACATCCAGGTGCCATTGCAGAATGTTTTAATAATAAGAATTAAACTCTGATAGCTTGAGAAATGTGAGTTTGCTTTCCTAGGAATTTATATGCTTGGCTTTTCTTCTTTTTTTTTTTTTTTTAATTAGGCTTTACCTGAACTTTTTGATTCAATAATATTTTATTTCTGGCATGTAAGATGATGCTGAGAAGACAGAAGTCCCCTGAGCATCATTTGTTGATCAGGTGAAATATTTCAGGAGAAGAAGTTGCAGAGAAGCATTTTTCAATTACAGCTCCTCAGTGCCTTACTTGTGATGACTCACAAGCCAGCAGGAATGTTAGCAGTGAATTTATCCTCTGAAGTTCCATCTCATGTGGCATTTGAGATGATTAGAGAATTAGGAGGGGGGATTAATGTGAAATATCAGGCACTAGAACATCTTGTAAAGCTGAAGGATCAAATATCAACCTTTGGAAAGGAATTGCAAGCTCTGAATCAGAATTACAATGGTCTAAATGAGAAGGCTGGAAGGGCTGGGCATTTATCTGTAGCATCAGAAAACAAATTCTGGGCCTTCAGAGGAAAATGGAAGTGATAGAAAACTGAACTAAAATTGAGAACTTGAGGTTTCTTGGCATGAAAATGAAGAACTGGATATAAGTGAAACCAGGGACACGATCCAGGACCTGCTTGGACTTTGCCTTTTAGCTGCTATTGATGAGGCATAGAGATTTATTGTGTTCCCCAAGATTTTCCAGCTGTTAACACAAGTGTATTTCACAGTGGTGCAGCCTTTAATGGAATTCTTTCTTATTTGCTCAGGAGACAATAAAGAAGTTTTGGTGTAAATGAAAAGCACAGGACAAGAAAATCACTGCTGTTGCATAAGGAATCTATTGCATGAAAAAAAAATGTAATATTCTCATCTAGGAAAATAAAATTTGCATCTTAAGAGCCAAACAGTTTCTCACCAATACAGAGGAGCTCTTGGGTTTTGACTGTTAGTCTATTTTCACTTCCAACTTCTGCCTTGTGTCCACCTGTGAGTATCAAAAAAGAAATGACAAAGCTCTTTCTGTGCATGTTTTCTTGGAGGAAGATAGTTAAAACCTTCTCCAGGAATAAACAAATGGAGGAATTGAAGCACAGAGAGAGTGACTCAGGTTCAGAGCAGATCCAGTAGCTGAGCCCTGATCTCTGCAGGCTCTGCCTGATGCTGTTGGGTGCCAGGCTTGGATGACAACGTGGTTCACAGGATTTCATCCCTTTTCCCTTTTGTGATTTGCCTTTCTCTGAAGGGCAGTAAAGGAAGATATCCCTTTGTTGCCAGGAGGCCCAAGGGAAATGAGTCAGAACTCTCCCTCCTTTCCACGTGGCCTGTGGAAGTCTGGTAACATTTGGGGTGTGTTGGAAATGGCCTCTCAGCAGAGGGATGCCAAAGACTGGAGGGATAGAAATAACAACCATGCCTCACAAAGGAGATTCTCCTCAGCACTGGCATGAGTTCCTGTTATCAATATTAAAATGTGCTGATAAATGGCCAATAATATGGGCAGATTGTCCACACCACACCTCCTCAGTGGACTGAAAACCCTTCAGCTCCTGGCTTGCTAATGTGGCTCTTTTTTTTATAAATGCTGAAGTTCTGCTAAGTAAGAGGCCTTTTAAAGGATTTTTACACCATCTTTTCATTATTTAGCATGAAAAAGAATTTACTTCAAAGAATCTTGGTATCTTCCTGAAATACAGTTTATTTTATTCTCAGGGCAAGGCCAATTTGTACTCTCACGAGCCGTGAAAACCCTGAAATACTTTTCCATCTTCACTGAAAGTAACAAAGAAATAGAAATCCCTGATACTTGTTGAGTTTTTTTAGAAAGTTGCTATCTCTATATAATGAATTAGACACAACTAATTAGCTAAGGCACCACAACTGTGAAGATTCTTGTTAAGTGAACTTCAAAGCTTTGATGCAGGCTGTTTGCAGGAGAGTCCTCACACCACAGCCATCCCTGGGCTTGTCTGCTGCTGTTAATGTGTGGCACAGCTGGCAGCAGAAGAAACACTCAGGTTGCAGAGCAGCAGTTGAATTTCCAGGCAGGACCAACCCCAAAACTCGCTCTTCTTTATTCTCTCATTTATATCTGTTTCTAAAGACAATCAGGGATTGGTGAGAGGGGTTAACACCTCTGTAAGTTCACAGGACAAAGACATGGTCAATCATCTTTCTCCACCCCAGGGGAAATGAATGAAAAACTATCTACACGCGCAAAACAATCCTGGCCAGTTAGGAAAACAAGGACCGTGTTTACAGAAAAAGCATAAGAAACTTATACTACAAAGTTACAACCATGGAACCCTGCAAAAAGCAGCGAGAGAGTTAATGGTGCCATCAGTAACACAAGGTGTGCACTGATTTCCTCTCCAGAAGCAGGAGGGGTGTGGGCACCCTGATGAATGGAAGAGATTTTCAAAACCTGCCCGAAGCAAGGACAGAACTTCACTGATACATGGACATGGTCACATTCCATTTAGAAATTCCAGTTATGGAAACTGGGCCTAAAGGTGTGGTTTGAGTCAGACCCACAGGACTGACTTTTTTATTTACTGCGACTGCTCCCCTGGTAATACAGACTTTTTCTTCACAGGAGATTCAATAAGGTAGAATTGTAAGAAGAAGGTATGTTTTGTGTTTTAGTGGAAAAAGCCACTTGTAATCATCTATCAGCCTGTATTTCTCTCATAAATCTGAATTTCTACATTATTTCTGCATGTGCAAAGGACTCTTTAATTCCCATACTAAATACATGGGTGTCCTTGTAAAACATGTAAAAACTGGCTGAGGCTCCTGAAAATAGTTAGGGTTTTTTCCCAATAAACCCTTGATTTCATGCTTACATATCAAAAACAGAGTATTATTTTCAAATTGCAAACTTCTTCTTTGACCAATTGATCCATTTCATTTTGTTCTTCCGTACTCCAAAGTTTCCTTAGGGGTATTTGCAACATTTTCCAACGCAGTGTTTGTTGCAAGTTTAATTAACTCCTTTCTGCCATTCTACTTGAATTTTAATAGATTTAGCATTAATAATAGTCTCTGCCTTGAGGAATTTACAGTAAAAAAAACCAGGGTTATGTCCAATATGTGACAGAGAATGTCTTATTAACAGTTATAAACTCATCTTTTGCAGCTCTTGTTGCAGAATCTCTCTGTTGTAGAAGGGGGTTTTGGATAATATACTTTGTAAATACTTTGGATTTAACCAAAGTATTCCTCCTCATGCCAGTCAGCACCTTCAGAGAAATGTTATTGACAATGACAATAACTTATCAAAAATTCCTGATACATTAATAACATTTAAGGAGGATTATTTCCCCCCTCCTCTCTCCTTTTTTCCTTATAACCTTTATTTTTTTCCCTGCACTCCAGTCGTTGCTCTGATGAATGAATAGCTGTAACACAGAGCACTGATCCTTATCTCCTTGGCCTCCTGGATCTGATTTTATCTCTCTCAGACAGAATTTGGCTGCTGCTCAAAGCTTACTGCTGTCACACATGTTGCTGGGCATACCAAGAGTCACTTTGTCACCGTAATGGATTGCTGGCTGGGGGGGGCCAGCTCACCCCCGGGCAGCAGGGAAGCTGAGGAATATTCATACTTTTAGGAAAGTGTCCAAGCTGCTGACCCCAGTGCTCACTGCTGGGATGGAGTGCCCTGATGTGCTTTGCTGAGCTTGTACCCTCTTTGTTTGCTAAGCACTGATGATTATTTCTGCAGCAGAAAGCCTGCTCCTGGCATCTGTTCTGTGCTGGAGAGCTGGGCTGTGGCCACTTTGCTTCCTCCTGCATCTCTCATGACAACTTTCAAAAAAGCTTGAGCCACTGTTACTGAATTGACAGTGAATTCCAAAGGGGGTCTTTTGTCGCCCTGATTTTTCTAGAGTGCTGTGTTTATAGTTGGTAGCAAAGGTTCTCACAGATTTTGTGTAAACAATCCATGTTTCTATAACCAGCCAAGGATTGTTTTGTACTTTGGATGTTGTTTTTCATTCTTCTTTCTGGAGTGGAGAATGTGATGGACTGCTCACCTATGGAATTTCAGAGGTGGTGACCTCTTTGTCCAATCCATAACTGTCTGTAAATAGGTATAAATATAAGAATAAAGAGAGGCTGGGTCTCTTTTTGCTCTCTGCCCGGCCTTGGTGGCTGAGCTCCTGAGTTGCCTGATTGTCTCGTGTCTGACAGAGCAACAGGTCTTTTTACCAGGATTTTAAAAACCTGTGCCAGACCTAACCTGTGTGCAGTTAAAGTGTGTGTAAACACCATTGTCAGACATCAGTGAGACTTGTGCAGAAAAGAGCTGCACTCACACAGCAGCTCTCACTTCACAGAGCACATGTCTTGGTGTGTGTGGTTTGCATGCTTACCCAGGCTCGGGAAGTGGCAAATCTGAAATGTGGATGTGCAAGCAGAAACCTGCTCACAATCAGATGGAGCTGGCAGAGAAGGGAGAACCTTGCCTGGTGCTCAGCTCCTTTTGCTCCTCCTGATAAACACTGAGAGCAGTTTACAGTAAGTTTGATTTACACAGCATATACTGAGGAGTCCTTTTAATTGTATGTAGAAATCTATAAAGATGGTAATTAATAAAATCCTATGAACAGTCTTTTTTTATTTGAATTTAAAATCTGTAATTCCTGATGTTTGAAGCTCACCCCCCTCCCCTGCTCTAAGTTATGTTTTTAGCAATGATTGGTTTTCATGCTTAGCACTTCCCTTTTGTCCATTGCTTTGATGGCTCACTGGAATGTTTTAACTGGAAAACTGTAATTTTTCCAGAGCTTACAGAGTTTTACAGTGTTTAGCTCAGGGGCCACGTGTGGGGCAGCTGGGCAGCTCCAGCAGCACCAGGGGAAATGAGTGTGAGTGGATGCTGCATTCCTGCCTCCCTTGTGGGAAAAACTGCTCACTGCATCATCCCTGGCAGGCAACTTGAAAAGCTCTGGTTGCACAGTTGGCCTCTCTCCTTGGACTTGGAGCAGTGAGGCTTCCTTTTTGTCCAGCTGTCAGAGTATTTCACGGATCATGCTTGTACTTTTTCACTTGCCTGAGTTTTCTGCTGTTTAATCCTCAGTTCAGTGACCAGGAGTGCAGTCCCTTCCTGGTTTCCTTTTTGGGAAGTGCTTGATTCGTGTGAAAACATTCAAAGGTATTTTCCTACATGTTTTTGTTTTCTTGTTTCCTTTTTTTAAAGTCCCCTAGAATAAAACAGTGCACTGCTGATTCACACTCTGGCTCAGTGTAGTCATCCCTTGGGGTGGGTTTTTTCCCTTGGGTTGGATTTTGTGGCTTTTTGTTTGTTTGTTACATTTTTGGTTGGTTGGTTCAGTTTTTCGATGAGGAAAGCCATCATACAAAGTTTTGTGGTGGAATAAGTAGTCCAGCAAGTTCTATATTCTCATTAAAGGTTTTGGGTTTGAAAGATTACAAATTTAAACAGAGTCTGAGCTGAAAAAAGTGCAGTTATCTCCATCCAGGAATGTTCACCATGAGAATTGTGCAAGTTCAGCCATGCTCATAACCAAGCTGAATCTTCCTGTGCATCCAGAACTCTGCCCCGTGAGTGAGACAGATTTTATCTTGTTTATAAAGCTGCTTTCACATGAGAAGACATCAATTTCAGCTGTACTAATGCATGGCAGATGCCACTGAAACAGGGAGCACTACCCATGTTGTGCAGAGTCCCAGCATGAGCCACCCCAACGAGAGATTTATTCAAGGAGGAAAGAAAGTCTTAATTAGTTCCCCTCCTGCCCCTTAAATCCACCTGTTAGGGACTAAATACAACGTGAAAGTTAAATCTACATTAGTTCAGTGCATCAATTGATGGAGCTTTGTTTTACAGCTGGTTACAAAAGAACACTCATGCTTCAGAGCAGCAGTTGAATCACCAAGCAGGACCACCCAAAAAAGGGCTGCCCTTCTTTATTCTCTCCTTTTTATATAATTTTTAAGACAATCAGGGATTGATGAAAGAGGTTACCACCTCTATAAGTTCACAGGATAAAGACATGGTCAATCATCTTTCTCCACCCCAGGGGAAAAGAATGAAAAACAATCTACAAGTTCAAAACAATCCCGGCCAGTTAGGGAAACAAGGATCATATTTATAGAAAATACATGGGAACTTCTACTACAAAATTACAAACATGGAACACTGCAAAAAGCAAGGCCACAGAGCTTTGCTCAGCCCAAAATCTCAGGCCAAGTGTCATGGTCTTGTCCCTGATTTTAGCTCCTGGCTGCTAATCAGGAGCTCTAACAAGTGACATTTAACAGCTTTGCATTCACAGGCCACCACACCGTGACTTCTCCAAGTTCTCCATTAGCACTCCAAGTCTGGTTGAGTTTCCTTTCTTTACTGCAAAGAATGGACCAGGAGGAGTTCTTGCTAAGGGCCCATTTTTCTGGAGCAGCTTGCTGAACTTCCTTCAAAATATTGAATTGCACTGACCCTTTTTGGCCTCTCTTTTTTCTTCTTGATGTATTTTCCTTCCATTAGAATTGTCCTGTAGCTTTTGTGGATGTGCTGTCACCTTTCACTCAGTTACTGCTGGTTAGGAGCAAGCACTCATTAGAGTTGTCCTTTTAAATCAAGGTGCAAAACAGCAAGGAAAAAAGGTGCAAAGGGAGAAACAGGCAGGAGACAGCTGAGGAGGTGAAGGGAGGCTGGCAAAAATGTTGGAGAAAAACACAGAAGAGAGAAATTCTGCCAGCCCAGGGAAAGGCTGAGAGCATCAAAGGGCAGCTTGGGGTGCTGTTACTCAGGAGCTCTGGGACTGGGGAAATGTGGGGGCTTTTTTCCCTTAATTCCCTTGGAATTTAGTCCACTAAGTGTGGACCCCAAATTACCTCCTGACTGCAATTAAATCCAAGTGGTGCCTTTTTGTTCTCTTTCCCTGCTTCAGCTCCTTTGCCTGCCTTGTTCTTGTCCTTATGCCATTTTCATCATTTATCTGTTTGCTCTCCACAGCTTTGTTTGTGATTTCTGTGGGGCCTCTCTGCTGTTTCAATATTTTTTTGCCTCCATTGCACTTCTGCTTTAGATAAAGCCTTCCTTCCTCTGCTTATTTCTTTTTCCATCCTCTACTACGCTCTTGGATGACTTTCCCTTTTGCTCCCATCCTTTTTTGCTCTTCTTTGCTTTGGATTTTTTGATCCATTGCCACACAGCTTTGCCTGGTTTATTTGTTGCCCTTTTTCTTTCTTAATTTCCCTTCTTCCCTACATCTGGCAGCATTAGGACAGCCTGTATCTTAATATGCTAATCACAATACTGAGATCAAGGAAAAATATTCAGAAAAATGAGATTATATGTGAGTTGAAATTAAATGCAAAATTCTTCTACATTTCTCCTCATTCTCTTCTCTGAGGATAAGACAGAGGATCAAAAACTTCTTGTACGTCAAAAGTGTTTTTAGGAAAAGTCATCATTTGAATTTTGCTATCAAATGCAGCCTTACAAAAGAAGTGTTTAAATTTTGTAGGGCATATTTCTGCTCTGCTTCCTGAAGCAGGGGTGGAATCCTGGCCTACCTGGAGACAGTGGCAGAAAGCTCCATTAAACTCCTCTGGAGGTAGAATTCCACCCTCAGTGCCTGTCATCTGTTTTACTTTCTCAGTTTTTAATACCCTGAAACATTGAATTCACTGAAGCAGCAGCCCCTCCAGGCCAGGCTCCAGGGAATCCCATCTGCACTTCAGCCCTCAGAGATGCAGATGGATCAGAAGCTTTTGCCTTTTGGCAAATAAAGGAACAAGGGGGCCCTGAAACCTCACAGCTCTTCCTGCAAAGTTTCTTAAGTCCATGGAGTTTATCAATTCAGAAGTGAAGGGAAGAGCAACGTGCAAAGAACACAGAAATGCTTGAATCAAAAAAATGCAAGGCAAGATAGTTTGGTGGGGTTTTTTTGGATTTTATTCCTGGTGCCTCTGTAGGTTTATCAGCATCAGAGTGGCTTCAGCTTCTCTTTTGTTATCTAAAAGGGGCACAATGCCCCATTCCATGCTCATTCCTTTGGTGTATTTGTCCAAGAAGATGCATATCCAGTGCTTGCCTGTAGTCTACTCCCTTTCAGTCTCCTGCCTGGAAAAAGCAAAGTGGAGCTATGTGCAATGGAATCTCAGGCTTATGCTTAATCCTGCACATCTTAGCATTTTACTTACCCAATTTTCTAAAAGACTGGGGAGGTTGGGCACTCAGAAATTCAAAATTTCTGAATCCTTTCTTGTCATAAATTTGGGTCTTGTGGCTCTTTGATGATTTTATCAGCTTGAAGCTTTTCTTTGGGTACAAAAGCAGAGACCATAATGGCTCTTAGGGAAATTTGGAGCTCAAGAGGAATGGGTTTGTTCCACAGCCACAATTGTTTGTACTCAGTTGATGCCTGCTGTGTGCACTTCTCATGAGCAGGAGCTGCAGGTGGCAGACATCAGCACGTGGCTCCAGGGACCACAAAATCATCTCATGGCCATCCTAAAGGCTGTAAAGTAGTGAGTTCTAAACTTCTCTTTCACTATTTTCTTAGCCTGCATCTGTCTAATCTGTCTTAATCAAATCTTGCTGAATCGTTATTTTGTGTTTAATAGGTGCCCAGAAATTTATTTCTGAAGGATCTTTTGGGTTTTTTTTCCCATAAAGAATTGCACACCAGTTTAAAGCAGAGCCAGCCTAACCCAGAGAAATGTGCTGTGGGTTTGGAATTTTGGGAGTGTGGAAGTTGAGCACAGCAAAGACAGTGCAGGTTTCCTTATCCAGAACTCTCTCTGCTCTCTCCTTCCCAGTTTACTTCAACACTGAGCTTGAACCAAAGTCACAGACCTTGCATTCTCAGAGCTGTCCAGAGAATTTGGGCAGACAACTGCATTTCCACATCCATTTGGATCATTCAGCTTCTAACAGGTAAGGTGCTTTCTTCTCGCATTTTAGGACCAAAAAGTCAAATCTTTGATTATAGCTTGTAGATTTGTGACCATTTTGAGGCTCTTTTCGTTTGTGAAGATTCATGTGGATTGCCTGGTGCCTTGGTTAGAAGTGCCAGTCACATTTGAGGCAAAAAGAAACTTATTATCCAAAAAGTGAATGTGGGCACTGCCCTGACTTGGCCCCACTGCATGAGCTCACACTTGGAAGGCTCTGCAAGGTTTTGGTGCTTGGCTTAGAGAGGCAATGGGGGTTTGTTTGCAGGGGAAACTACACAGAGAGGGGGAAAAACCTGGCATGGGGAGGCAGAAAGAGGAGCCCTTGTGTGCCTTTTGTCTCTCCCTCTGAGGGTGCCNCCCTTGGGCTATCTCTTTATGTGCCAGTTATCTGGGACACACAGGAGGAGGTGAAGATGGGGGGAAGTTGTCCTGACACAGCCACTCCTGCCCTAAGGGCTCAAAGGGTTAACAGCAGGAGGGATTTCCGTGG
This sequence comes from Drymodes brunneopygia, assembly GCA_013400955.1. Classification (NCBI taxonomy): domain Eukaryota; kingdom Metazoa; phylum Chordata; class Aves; order Passeriformes; family Petroicidae; genus Drymodes; species Drymodes brunneopygia. Next base: position 105,822 of record VZTZ01015537.1, on the reverse strand, counting down.
CATTGTGCACAGTACCTGAGATAGGCTCGGCTTAAACTTTAAAGGACAGGTGAAAAGAGAGAGAGGGAGCTGAGTGCTTGCCGTGGATATGGGAGGAATTGTTCATTCCTGTGCAGTGCTGAGCTCTGCCACCCTGCCAGGATGAGTGGCCCTGGGGTGAGAGGCTGCTCCAGTGCTGGATGCAGGGGCTAAAGCTGCCTGGGGAGGGCTTCAAAATGACAATGTCAACGTTGGTCTACCCAAAACCTGACCTATCTTCTTTTTTCTTTCCCCCTTTTCTCTCTTACATCTATTTGCAAAGTTCCTGTCATCCGTTTTTATGCTTTTAAAAGTGTTTTAATCTAAACAAAAATGCTTCTATTGCTTTTGATGAAGAGGAGAAGCTGTGAGTGTTCAGTGTGGCAATGCAGATATTGTGAAAGAGGAAAGATCCTGAAACAAAACACAGGTACAAGGACTGGCTTGCGATTAGTTGATAATTAATAAATGAGAATTCAGGCTAAAATGTGCAAGGAATCAATGAAAATGAGCAAAGATGATCTTTACAAATTTAAAATACCAATGCACATCCAAACTTAAGTTCATAACAGGCTAATTCACAACCTTTATTTTTTTTTTATTCTAGTGGGTTTTATTCTGCTTTTTTATTGATAATTAATTGGTTGATTAATAAATGAGAACTCAGGCTAAAATGTAGAAGTCAATGAAAATGAGCAAAGATAATTTTTACAAATTTAAAATACCAATGCACATTTAAAACTTAAGTTCACAACAAGTTAATTCACAACCTCTATTTATTTTTATTCTAGTAGTTTCTATTCTGCTTTTTTTATTGATAATTAATTAGTTGATAATTAAGAAATGAGAACTCAGGCTAAAATGTGGAAGGAATCAATGAAAAAGAGTGAACATAATTTTTACAAATTTAAAACACCAATGCACATCCAAACTTAAGTTCACAAGTTAATTCACAACCTCTATTTATTTTTATTCTAGTAGTTTTTATTCTGTTTTTTTACCTGCTGATTCTTTCTCAGTAATATCAGCTTGTTATACAAAATTCCTGTCATAACTGAAATATTCCCTTCCTTCTTTTCTTCGTTTGATGGCCTAATTAAAACCACAGTAAACCACTATATTTTTTTCTACATTATATAATATCCCAAGACCCTCATAACTCTCACACGAGTCTTTCACCCTCTCAAATAATTTCTATTCCAATTGGAAAATAGATGAACTATCTGTGCAAGTTAGAAAAGAAAAAGGGATGAGAGGAAATAGTAAAATAAAAATAAAGAATTTTTTTTCTGTACAAAACTATGATGCTTGCCAGAAAATGCAGGGGGGGATAATCCCACACAACTCCTCTCACACAAGAAGTCAAACCCGGAGCTCTCAGGATTGCAGTTCCCCACAGGTTTTAGTTTAAGAAATCCCAAGGACTCAGACAAAATGATCCTGCAATCTGCTCCGTGATCACAAGAGGGCGGCCGGCTCCGACAGACGCGCTCGCTTCCAGCTTCACCTTTCCAAGCTTTATTCCTGGTTTTATTCCCGGTTTTATTCCTGGTTTTATTCCCGTTTCAAGAAGATTTTCCTATGAGCTGCGAGGCTCCCTGCTGATTTCCTTCTCAGTTCTGAAATAAACGTGCAGATTCCAATAAACCCCGATGTGTCATTATCTGTTTCCTGCCTCCAAAATATTCTCCTTCCCTGGCTTTCTGTTGTGCTGGCTTTTCTAAATCCTGGAGGAATCGATGACCTTGCTTTGGAACAGGGAGTGGGAAGAGACCGGATCAGAGGTCTCACAGGAGCAGGAGAGTAGGAAGAGTCCACAAGATAATCAGTTCCTCCATCCCTTCCCAAATATCACAAATCATCCTGTGTCTTTGGATACACCACTTCTGCAAAGCCTTTGAATGATTATACCAAATTCTAGTACTTGTTAAAAAAGAAAAAAAAACCCACAACAAACCCCCAGCACCTTTTTGCAAAGCAAACCTCTACAATTATAATTTCTACATTCTCTTCCTCTTTGGAACTGAGGTTTCCCATGCTCCCTAAAGCAGAGTAACAGCCCAGGCAGCAGTAAAGAAGCTGTCTGGGTTAAAATACACCCTGCCTCCTGCCAGCAAGGCTGTTTAGTGTTTATCTCTATCACATCCAGCTCGAGTTAATTGTATAGTTGTGGTAATAGTGCCCTCCAGAGGAATTTTGAAGGAATTCTAATACTCAGAGCTAATACAAAAGATGTTCTAAAAATGAGTGCAACAGGAAAATGGAATATTATTAAAATGATAAAATACTTGAACCTCGGGGGGAAAAAAAATCTCAGTATCAAAGCTCTTTCTATTTTGCATGTACATTTACATCTCAGAAAAGCATATCCTGGTTACAATAGGCTTCTTCACAGCCTGATGGCAAAGATGAAGTTTGCATAACTCCATTTGAATCAAGGATATAAAAGTAGATCAGCCAAGTGAAGAAAGAGAGAGCTATTCCTGCTCAGCAGCAGACACAAACAATGAGTGTGTTATCTGTTATGAGTGGGCTCCAGCCTCAGCCCAGGATGTCTGGATTTCCCCTGGACTCAGTGCTGTAATGCAGGCATGGCACAGTGAATTGAGGCAGCCAGAAGGAAGTGCAGATGTTCAAGGAGCCCTTTGGATGAGGTTTGGTTTAACATCAAGATTAATCATGCTGAGAGTCTCAAATTTCAGTGACTGTAACCTGCTGTGGCACTGCACCTCACAGGAAGGGTGTGCTGCTGAGGAACTACAGGTATCTTATTTTATTTATGTCCTGGAGGCCTGAGCTCAGCCCTCTGAGCTGACACCTCAGCACCTGAATGTCAGGTGCATTTAAGTTTCCTTGTGTTTCTTTCATCTTGTTTTTTTTCCCCTTCAGCTCCCAACCTATGGGGTCAGATGGCTTGCTTCACATTCTGAAATTTCTGTCCCCTCCTCAAAAAAAAAAAAAAAACAAAACCCAACCAGCCCTTAATGAGACCTGAAATAGCAGTGAGTTCTGTGTTCATTTGCTTTCAGGCACAGCCCAGGGTTGTGTTTGACCTGAGTGCTGCAGGTTTGCAGTCAGGGGCCATCAGCAGGAGCTCCCACGCTGCCACTGCCAGACCTGGAAGGAGCAGGGAAGAGTTCCTGTGCTTGGGATCAGATGGGTCTGGTAAGGTCAGAACTTGCTTGGGAAAGAAGGGGACAGAAGGTGATGCCGCTTTGTTGCCCTGATTTTTGCAGTGTTCTATGTTTTTACTTCTGTAGTAGAAGTTCCCATGCATTTTCTATAAACACAGTCCTTGTTTTCCTAACTGGCCAAGATTGTTTTAAACTTCTGGATTGTTTTTATTCCTTTCCCCTAAGGCGGAGAAAGATGAT